>JBBMOJ010000356.1:0-43247 GCA_038090695.1 Sclerotinia spermophila | reverse complement strand
AGGCTCCTGGTTCCTTGGATCCTAAGCTCCAAAGGCTCCAACGTCCTGTCACATGACACTTGTCACGTGATCCTAATGTTACCCGTCGTAACACTAAAGCGATACTTAGTATTTTGATTAAGAAGCTTAACAAAGTATAGTGTATATAGGATCAGGGATAAAAGGGATTCCTATAGTGTTCCATAAATTACTAGAAACTCATCAATTGTAGTACCCTCGAATCTGATTCTAATCTTTCGGTTTGTACGAAAAGAATCGACTAGTTGAAAAAGTATTATCGACTAGCCTTGTTTTATTATTCGGCTTATAAAGTATTGTTTAAGTATTATATTATAAGCTTTCTGAATATCTATAATAACAAATATTACTATATTCTTTGTTATAAGAGCAAGCTTTGTATTATAGGTAAATACTATTATAAGATTAATACTTGCCTGTTTGAGTAATACTCTGTAGTACTATAAACTGACTACATTAAACCTTATAACTATCTATGATATCTAATTAGCAATATATTTCTCAAAGCCCTTGCTAATATATAATATAAAAGTAATCGGCTGTTACGACTTTGGGGATGATTTGTCTTTTTTATTTACTTTAAATAATAAAACAACTTCAACTAGTTTTCATTTTATAGGATAATAATTAAATATTAAATAGAATATAAAGATCTTATAAATCATTTTTTTTATATTTCTCTAATAAACTTTTAGAAAATATATTATAGTCCAATTAATACCAAGAGATATACATTTGGCCCTAATAATATACTTTTCTACTTCTTTTATAATAATTATTCTTTTCTATAGAAAAATAGCGGACCTTTTATATTGAGCTAGTGGATCAATTAGTAGATCGTTATTGGTTTTAAATTGATTAAAAATAACTAAGAAAAGGGCTTCTACCTTTGTTTTTATTTCAATAATAATATTCTTATTGATTAATAAAGGGGGGGCTTTAAATAAGCTTTCAAGAATAAGTTTATACTAGCCTATTACTTTATATAGCTTTTTATTATCTATAATATTATTAAGCCTTATTATCTAATAAGCTTACTTAGCTTTTCGGATTACTTATTATAAATTCTAATACGCATTCATTATAAGCTCAAGGTCATTACTCCGTTAAGCCTCGCGATAAGCTAAGTATACCTCCTTGTATTCGTTAGTTCACTAGGGTGAGGCTTTTACTGAACCCCGATCAGGGCTGCGAATTCCTTTATAACAATAATAAAACAATATATCTTTAAATTGTTAATTATATTATCTATCTCTTCAATTATATCTAATTTGATATAGTATATTCTATAAGTTAATTAGCTTGAGTTATATAAGCATTAAGGGAAAGTCATTTAGTATTTGTAAAGTATTTGTTTCAATATCTTATTAGTATATATTCAGTTGGTATAGTTTATTCAAATTGATTGAATATATTTCTATACAAATATTAGGGATATATAAATTCTATTTGGGGATTTATAATAGATAAAAAGTTAATACAAGGAGTAGCTTTTATTAGATATAGAGAAGCTATAATTTAATTATTAATAAAACAGAAATCGATTTCTTTTTGTATAATAGAAGTAGAGATTATAGTAATCAATAAAGGAACTAAAAAGATTGTATAAATAGAAAAACTAATTAAAGATTTTAATAAACAATTGGATGATAAACTATCTATTCCAATTCTGTATTGTAATAATATAAATAGAGTTGATTAGATATAAGAGAATAAGTTCTATAATAAGGTTAAATATATTGATATCTAATAGTATTATATTCAAAAGGATATAATAGAAGCTAAAAAGCTTTACATTATATAAATATTAGGAATTGAATAAACAGTTAATATATTTATAAAGTAGTTAACCTATCCTGGCTTTATTATATATAGAAAAGGATTAGGGTTGGATTTGGAAAGCTAAATATTACAATACTAGATTGTTATTTATTATTTCATTTACTATAGATAGGGGAATAAAGTTTAAAGCTAAGAGTACTCTTATATTATAATACAATAGAAGATTATAGAATATTCAAATTTTATAGAAGATATAGATATTATAAATAGCTTAAAAAGCTAATATCGTTATAGGAATTAATAAGACTTTTTATAATTTGTATATAAATCAGCTAAAATCTATATATTTAAATAGTAGTATTCTTATTATAGAGGGGATATTGGAAATCATATATACTATATACCACTTAGTGGTATATACTCTTAGCTTCCCCTTATAAATCTCTTTAGTAGAGTATAGGTGGCAACTTTGTTCTATAGTATAAAGTTGTCTTATAGACACTCATATATAATATTATTATATTATATACAACTTGCTGTCTATTTCCGATAACTAGAATCAAAAGCTATATCCAATAAATCATTAAAATAATCAATATAATAACAAAAAGGATTCTTCTAATCTATCAAACTACTCTAATCACAATACTAATAATTAAAACCAACCTCCTATTAAGATTTATTACTTTAAAATAAACAATACTACACTTTACCTTCCAACTACAAATAATCGATTTATACTATCTCCTTATAAACCACCTAAAACCTATAATTCATATAAAAGAAAAAGAAATAGGCATTCTATATAGATTACTCACAAAAGTTTAATAATTAGAATTAATCTTCCTAATCACTTAACAATCGAAACTCTTATATCCTCATTTCTCGATAGAATATCAAACTAATCCAAATAAAAGAATAAATAAAAAAACTACAACTAAAACCTTTAAAAAATGATTAATAACTCTTCTTTTTAACAATTATACAATTTTCTTTAACAACTTAAAACAAATTATAAATAACAATCAATATATCAAATATAAATATATAATCTTTCAAAATAATAAACAGATTGTATTCAGCTATAATAGAATCCATAACAATTCTCATATCTTTAATACAAAAACAATCAAAATATAACAAAAACTAAAATACCTCCTCAAAACACCTAATAAACTAATAAACAATAGAATCTAAATATACATTAACAATACTTTGATTATATAAGAAATACAAAAAGTACACCAATTACCTTATAATAGGCCTTCCATAAATACTATAAAACAATAAACCAATATAACATCAAAATCAAATAGTCCCCCAATCATATAAAGATTACAAATAATAATAAAACAAATCAATTAATTAATATAAACACTTTCAATATAATAAATCACAAAATTATATATCTACCTATAATCAATGAAGCTTATTCTATTTACTATAGAAAATACTATAATATAAAAACAAAATAATAATTAAATATACTTATTACAGCCTCCTCTATATACAAAGTATAATAATCATATTATTATATAAAAAAACCAAAAGAATTAAGAATCCCTAGAAATATATTACATAAACTCCTTACAATAAAAACTAACTATAATCCTTTCACAATTTACTATATTCAATTCAATTACCAATCTAATAAAATGGAATACTTATATAATATACTAAAAACCCCTCTTCACTTTTTCCAATACTCAATTAATAATCAAAAGAAAACCAACTAACCACTAACTCCCCTATATATATATTCAAAAGAATATACAATAATATATATCAAAAAGCTTTTATATAAACTAAACAATCTCACCAAATTGATTATATCCTTAGAATTCTATATCTAAATCTATCCCAACTTTGAATAAAAAAAATACTATTATACTACATCCAAATATATCCCTTCAATTCAAAACTCAACCTCTTTCTTTTATTTCAACTCTTCTTCTTTCTACACATCTTCAATCCTAATAATCCCTATATACTCTCTACCCCTAAAGTTCAATTTTAATAAATAACATCTAATTATATATCTAAATCAATCAACTATCTTTTATAAAAATAAATAACCTTTAAAAATCTTTTATATTTAATTAAAAGAAAGATCTAATCCGAAATATAAAAATTCAAATAACCCTCTCTATTTATAGAAAGAGATTTATATTTATAAAAAAAAATAACTTTTGGTTTAAATAATAAATTGTTTTAAGCAATTGTAACACTTATACTATATAAGAATCACCACTTCTTAATATATCCGGATACCCTTAGAGAGGTTTAGAATAGATGTTAAATAATATAAATAAATAAATAAATAAATACAGATAATATTATAGATTATCTTATTTTCATTCTTTCTAATAAAAAGATTAATAGATAAGGCAAGATTCAGTATATAGATATTTTATGATATAGAAATCTTTTCAATTGCCCTGTAAATACCTTTATATAGTATCTCTATATATACTAGTATATAATAGATGAAATATCTTCTAGTTTCGTTTTTTGATATTTGTAGTATAATAGAAAGCTTTTAATATCTATAACTATTAATCCAAAGTATTAGATTGTATATATTACATAATTGGATTATGTAAATACAGCCTTTAGTATAGTAGATATCGAATTTATAATGAAAATATAAGTAATAAGAAGTTGCAGCTTAAAAACAATTGAAATTTATAGGATTTTATATATTATTCTATCTTTGTAAAATTAGTCCATTTTCGTAGCACGTCTGAATACCCCTAGGGAGGTCCACCACAGACGTTAAGCAATATAAATAAATAAATAAATAAATATGTTATTCTATAATATATATATACTAATTCGATATTATTTTGATTAGATTGGATATATTGGGATAGAAAAATGCTCCAGGTGTAGGGATTATAATAAATACTTATTTAATTAACTTATCTATAAAATTTGTTTAAAGTATTGTAGAATATAATTCCAAAAAGAATATAATTCATTATTCTTATATAAAGATTATAATACTTAAGAACTTAAAATTGTAGGTTTAGTTATAGATAAAAGAATAACAAAAGAGATTTGAGAAATATAAAAGGAATAACTTATTCAATTTCAATAAAAAGGATTTGAATAAGAATAATAGAATAGAATTTCGATTTTTAGATTTTTTAAAAAGATTATATAATATTCTATTATAGAATTTAACACTACTACAACCAGATTACCCACAATTACTATTCTTTACCTAGCCTCTCTTCTCGATCTTAAAATAAAAAAACTATTCGGAAACTATAAAGTAAGATCAGCCCTCTATCAAAGAAGCAGTTATTGAAAATAATATCTTAGAATATATAGTATCAGAAATTGCAAATATATATTCTATAGATATATACTCTTTTATCACTCAAAACAAGTATAATCATATTGAGATTATATAAAATGTCGAATATTTAGTATTAGATTTCAGAATGTTTATTAATAGTAGGATATCTATAACTCTAAGTTGCTAACCACCTCTTTCAATTATTATATCTACTTTTGTAAAAACCTCAAACCCTATATATATAATCGAATCCCCTTTCTATAATACTACCCCAATTTTAGATTCAATCCTTATACAAAATTTACTAGTTGTAATATCAACTATTGCTTTTATACCTACTATTCCCCTTTTATATAATATAGTTTTCAAAAGTATTATAATAAAGCTATAGTGAAAGTGGAACTATAGTATTTTAGAACAGACTTTTATTCAAGTTTTAAAAGATCAATAGAATATAAAATAGAGAAAGCTATAATGTTAAAAGTCAATATTCAATCGATGCAAGGTTATTATTGACAAAATATAGTGTATTATAATTATTCATTGTATTTCTAAAGCTGAAGTAATAATTAGTATTGAAAGTATATGGGATAATAATACTTTCAATAAACTTAGGGATAGGTTTATAATAGTATAAAAGAGAAGGGAAAAAATAGATATATAGATAGAGATTATAGAGGGTAGTTTATAGATTTTTAAAGATATATAGAGAAAAAGAGAGAGAGATAATATATAGAGAAAAAGAGATATAATATAGAGAGATAAAAAGATATAATATAGAGAGAGAGAGAGATACAATATAGAGGAGTATAATATAAATATAGATTTATATTAAATATATTATATATTGAATAACTCTATTATAATATTATACTATTAAATAATTCAATAAATATATTATTCAACTATATTAAATAATAAATATATTTTCCCATTCCAATTCTTCATATTATCAAATAGGCTATCAAAAAGTAATCAACTCTTCCAAAAAACTATAAAAAATAGATTCTCCAATATATATTAAAAGAAAAGAGAATATTGAATACTAAATCAAAAGAAAAAACTTATATTAATATTTATTTCAAGATTCTATAATATTATAATACTATAATAAATACTACAATATTCAAAAGCATTTTCAATTAACTCTATTTAATTCTTATTAATTTAAAATTTAAAAATATTCAAATAAAATATAAACAATCGACAATATCTTTATTCTAATAGCAAATAATATAAGGGTATTTATATAAAACTTGATTATTAGAATTATTATTATCTCTTTCAAATACTATCTAAACCTTTTCAATAATTATATCGCTTTACTCTGAAATAGCTTTAAAAGCTCTATTATTAATAGAGATATAATAAATAGATCTAATTACAGATTTTATATAAGAAGTAAGAAGTATAGTTTTTTTTTCTTTAATAAGCTTATTTTTATACTTTCAATAAATAATAGAATCTTATTCTTTATTATTTATTCACTACTCCTTATTTAAAACTATCTTTATAATCTTTCTATATATAGAATTAATATAAATATTGTAAACTATTTCGTTAAGAATTTGAATATAGAGGATACAATCTATTATGAAATAGAAATTAGAAAGGGGGTTATAGTTATTAGGGATATATAAAGATGGGAATCTATAAATAGAATTGATAGAAATAAAAGTAAAAGTATTTCTACTATTCTTGGGTCTATTAGGATCGGTAGGGAGGCGATATAGAATATAAACTAGTTTATAAATAATAGTTTTATTAATAATTATTATAGGATTATTATAGAGAAAAGAAAATATAACTATAGAATAATTAGATTATAATATTTTATACTATAATTCGAAGCAAATGTATTATAAAAATGAAAAAATATATATATTTATATCTTCGATAATAGTATTATTATAATCCTCTTTAAAAGTGTTAGGTTAAAAGATATATTTATTATTAACAATAGTAACCATTTTGGATTCTTTTGAATACTTTTAGATCTAATTGTAATTGATTTATAAGGTTGTAAATGCTTTTAAAAGATATTATTTGTATATAAATTTTGAATAGTTGAAGAATTAAAGGGTATTCTAATTATTGTTTGAATAACTAATCTAATATTGTAATAGGAAGGAAGGGATTTATATATAACTTTTACAAATTTAGTTATATAATAATGATTTTAAGTTTATTAGAAAGCCTGTATTGAGTTGTATAAGTATATATAATATAAAAACTTTATATCCAGAATCTATTCTATAGTATTAATAAATACATCTCTAAAACATATCGATATTGCAGGATCCCTTAGTGCCATTTTCGCGGGATCCCGTACCAAAGCTTTCCGTATATATGCTCCACATATGATAAATGAATGGTTGTGTTCACACATTGAATAGAAACAGACCTGAATTTAATTGAATTGAATTGAACTGTTGAACTGAACACATGAAATGATGCATGCGCTCTCACTGAAAATAAGATATAAATGGAAACATCATTTCTTTTCATTATTCAATTATACCTAGGTAGTCAAATCCGAAAGAGCTACTATAATTAAGCAATGCATTATTTGCCAACTCCTTACCTAAACAAAATCATCACCAAAAACAACTGACTGACTCCCTATTGATGCTTCCCCATTCTACTAGACAATACTGACCCAATAATTACTAATAAGTACATATCCTTTTCCAATTCGTATCCAGTCACAAGTCATCATTCATACCCATCCCAACTCCATGATTATTCCCACCCAACCAACCACTCCTGTTCATAGATTATCATAACTCAGGATAAATTAAAACATTACATATTTTTTTCCTTTCCTTTCTCCTTCTCCACACTAGACTTTGCATGTTACCTTGTAATGTTCTTTCCCACAGTCTTCTTTCCTATAGTCTTTCCTATAGTCTTCTTCCCCTTAATCTTCTTCTTTCTAATACCAGAGTTTTTCCCATTACCATTCATCTCTATAGGAACCTCGAATGTAGATAAGAAAGAAGATTTATGAGTAGACAATAACCACTTGAACAGAAATGACCAAATGTCAAAACTGTTGCCCTGTTTCTTCTTTTCACTCCACTTCACATTCTCTCGGATGTGGATGTGAAGATTAATTGGCTTGGATTCATCATTGAATTCACCTCTATCAAGATGAATCTCAATTACGCGAAAATTTGAATTGGTGAAAAAGATGCCGAATGCCTACATTGAGTAAAAAAAAATTAGCATTGTAATCATTGAGCAACAATTGATATCCAACTAGTGAAAGAAGTCCTAGACATACATAATGCGAATAGAGAGTTCACAAAGTGATGGAAATAGAACTACTTCCTTATCTCAATATCATACTCAATTGTAAAGGTGAAAAAAAGGAAAACAAAAGGGGGTCTCCTCATACCAATCTACCAATCCAACCATTCAATTCAGAGTCCTTTATCCGAAGTCCAATATTCTCAGAGCCCATTGATGGATCAATCTGTCGTATAATTAAACATAAAAGAACAACTAGTTCACTTGAAAGAATTGTACTACCATCCTTCGAACCAAAATAAACTTCCTCGATATCAGAGAAGGCGATACATCCCATACCATGAGAACTTTGAGAAAGAGATGTGACTGTCCAATTCTCAATTCTGTCTGTTTGTATATCCGTGTTACTACTCGCAACTTTTCCTTTTTGTGTATCGGAGCTGCCATTCTCAACCTCATTGTCTTGTACATAAGATGTACCTCCAGTAAAAAGGTATTCATTCGCATCTGCTTCTGCCAGGAGAAGATCGTCATCATATGGATCGAGACTATATGCACAGAAATTTAGTTAGTTTAAGAAATAACAAATTTGGAGAGAGAGAGAGAGGAAAGAACCTTTTCCATATTGGTAGTGAATTAATATTTCTCAATAAATGAATATAACCATCACTCAAAATATCGAATTCCAGTGAGAGTTGATAATGAACTTCCCCTAAAACTGTTGCAATCTCTTTTATATTATTCTTTCCAAAGAGATCAGAGAATTCGTCCGATGGATCAAAGGTTTTGGGATAACACTCTTTTAATTTGCTTAAGAATATTCCAAGGTTGTCTTGACTAAAAGGATAGAATCGTGGTGATGATTTGGCTGTTGATTGTTTATTAGATTTTTGCAGTGGTGATGAGAAAGATGCAGATGAATTCGAGGTGGCAGATGAGGTTGATGATGGTGGACTGGAAGTAGAAAGTTCGTTGGATGAATTCGAGGTAGCAGGTAAAGTGGATGAATTCAAGACTGAGAGCAAGGGAGTTTTAGCTGGTGTTGTTGCTATTGTTGAAGATGATTCTGTATTTTGAGAGTTGAAAATCGGATGAATGTGGAGAATTATCCGGGGATCTGATGGTATAGAAGATGGCAACATTAGACTTTCTGAATATACATTGTCTCGAAAAGTAGTTAAAGCTTGAAGCAAGTCGCTAGTGGTTTTCATGATGAATGGATATTGAATAGCACTCCGCAGACGATAGATAGATGGATGAGTATCTTTTTTGTTCAGTTTGTTGATATAGTTGTGCACCAGGTATACTTTGAGTATGCGCTGATATTTGTTTTCTTGTTTAAGTAAAGTAAAAGTTGTGTGCGACCTTTGTTTTCATTGCGATTGTGGTTGTAGTTGTAGTTGTAATTGTAGTCGATTACTATGTAAAATAAACAAGGACATGATATATTATCATATGTTCCATAAACGTCGGGTAGTAAGGCTGCTTTCCCTTTCAGGGTTATTGTGGCTGTGGCTTTTGAAACAAGGTTAGTCGTATTAGTTCCAAGGTGGTTCCATATACCTAGTACCGTACCACGTGCGTACCTAATACTATTAATGTACAAGTACTGGTAGTTCTAGATGAAAACATTATGTATTATCAAATATACGGAGCGATGTACTCAATAATCACTATCAAAGCAGTCTAGGACTAGAAATCGTCTATCGGTCCTGGAGTACAGTGGAAGTAAATCACTTACGGCAGTTACTTGTTCCCCAGAAAAGCATACAACTCGGAAGCTAGATGCACATACAAGATGATGAACTATGAGGTGTACCTCAAATATGCTATGTGTGGCTGGTGTAAGTAATGTGACTGGTGTTAAGGCTGATGATGAGGATAAAAGATAAGGATAAGGATAAGGATAGGACTGAAAAGCATCTGTTAGGTGTTAAGCTAGTCTTCTTCATCTACTGTAGCTTATTTCCCCTGGATGCGCGAATGCAGTGTCACAAGAATCATTAGTTTGTAAATTGACTGATTGAAACCCAGATAGACCTCCAAACCATCATCATATCTCTTTCTCACCATCACTCATCACTCATATCTCAAGAGAGAATACCATATCAACTGATATTATGCCTCAGGCTATACCTAAGACGGTGAAACGATGGAAGGAACAAGTGGAAAGAGAATATATTAAGGGACTTACACTATCCCATATCGATAGTCCACCTTTTTCCACAGCTACTGCCACCTCAGGACGCGGAAATAAGAAAATATACCTTCCTTCTCGTGCTTACATCAAGAAAAATCCTGCGAGCCCCATCAAGACGAAACCTAGAGAGGATAAAATTTCCTTATCTGGATCAACACTCAAATATGATGATCAGTTATTCTTACGTACTATTTACAAGTCCAAAATAACAACACTTAAGGACGTCAAGAAAATTATGCTTGAAAGTGGATATATAACATTGAATAGTTGGCAGGAGTCATTAGATAGATTGGAATTGAAGGAGGTAACGGAGTTGGATGGCGCGCGCCTTAAGTTGATCGTGAAAGATACAACAGAAATCTCACTATCTTCCACTCCCACAGGAATTAGGGAGCCTTTGACAAGGCCATCAATTTCCGAGACACCACTACCACTACCACTACCAACACCTCCCACCCTCATCACGAATTCATCATCTCCCAATCACCCAACAAGAGGTGGAAGACCTTTAACAAGAAGACACACTTCCGAGAGACCAGCATCAATACCAAATTTTTCCAAGATATCGCCAGTAAAACCTCCCTCCTACATGTCCCCTACAATATCAAGTTCCAAAAGTCAGATTCCAGTCCCAGGATCATTATCTACCAAGTCGAAGCCTAGCAGAATCAGCAGATCTACCTCCTCCATAGCCGGGAAAGCTTCATCATCCACAGCTACTACTACATCCTTCACAACAACCCCGGCAGAATCAATTTCCAAAACACCAGAACCAGAACCAGAACCAGAACCTCTTGCACCCACAAATCCACATGTCAACAAAAATCCCGTTCCCAATAAATTTCATGCCTATGCAGATTATATGACCCGCGCATCATCATCATCATCACTAGAAACGTTGCGAGGAGAAATCATTGCCGATCTCGGGCCATACACAACAACATTCTTGAATAGTGCTAGTGTGTTCACTAAAAAAGAACCCCGTCTTCACACACGCGTCAACCGCAAAGCCAAGTCCAAAGACGAAGTTCCATCATCGACCAATAATGATGATGAACAATCCGAACCGCCAAAGAAACACGGACATAATGATGAAACACATGTAACAACAATGGCTTGCGGGTTTTTTTCAATATTGCATTTGAATCTAGATCATGGTCATACGAAATTCATGCCATGGGACAATAACGACATTCGAATATATCCTATGCTCCCAGAACGACTTTCGTATCAATTTGGCAAAAGTGATTGGAAGTACACAGCCAAAGTCGATGCATTCGTGCCCAGTGCTAGGAGGGCAGAATATGTATATAATGGAGCGGCGGACGAGAAAGGAACGACGGAGATAGAATGGATGGTAGAAGACAAAAAAACGATGGACGAGCAAATCGATAAGAATGAGAACACAGGCAAAGCCAAAGACAGAGGCAAGCTTGTTCAAATCAAAGGGGAAGAAGAAGAAGAAGAAGAAGAGAAGAAAGAAGTGAACTTATCTCCTTCCCGAATGCTAGCTATATCTTCCAATTCTCTCTCCCTCTACTGCGCCGAATTCAAATTCGCTTATGAGCCTACGAATATCGAGTTTCAGGAGAGTGCGGAGATGACGGCTCAGATATACCAATTATGGTTTGGTTTTAGTGAGAAAGTTTATAAGTCCAGGTATATCAGTTTTTTTCCTGCTTTAAGAATCCTTCACAATTCGCATCGGTTATCAAGTCTATATTTATGTATTGCAACAACTAATAGAATGAACAATAGAAAATCAGCCAATCCGAATCCTGATCAATATTATTATCATTTAATGTTCTATCAATACGGGCATTTCCAAAGGTTTATAATGGGGAAATATACAATGAGATATGTTGAATATATAAGGGATGGGAGGAATGAGGTATGGTTTGATGAGGAGGAAGAGGAGGAAGAGGAGGAGGAGAAGGAGGGGCAGGGGGCAAATGGCAATGATGCTGATGGTGATTATGTTAATGATTATAATGACGATGCGGAGGAGGAGGATGAAGACTCGGATACTCATGACTCGGATAAGAAGAATATGTTAATCCTTAGAAAGCTCGGCCCATTTCATATTGGAGAGAAACACCATATCTTTGCAATATCGGCATTGGAAACGGCCGTCATTTTTAGAGATTGGGAGTTGACACAATTGTGAGTTGGAGTTTAGATGATTGTAGGTATAACTACCCACTATAGCTTTTATTCGAATGTGCTCGAATTATAATAGATAAATATAGATTAAAAAAATGAAATGATTTTGATGATTTTGTAAGCTAAAGTAATTTTTAAAAGGTTTTCTTCAAATTTAGTTTTTTCTATTAGAATTATTTAGATTCGGAAATAATTTAAAGAAAATTATATTATAAATTATATTTTAATTGAGGTTATTATTATATAATCTATTATTATAGAAATCCCTATATTATATATATTATATATTTATATATATTAATATAATACAATCTATATTTAGGATTATAGATAATCAAATAATAGTATAATATATTCATTTATTTTATTAGTAGATTATTTATATTATTCCTTTATAATATAGTTTAGATATAGATTACTATTATTTTATTAGGCCATTATATTACTTATATTTATATATATATAAGGGGATAGATTACTATAATTAATCCCTAAGTTAATCTATTTTAAATGTCTCTATATACTTTTTTTTCTAATCCTTAAAGTGATTAATAATATAACTATTCTTTATAATATTTATTAATAGAAATTCAAAGAATAAATATATATTTAGAAGTAATCTACAAAAGATTTAATTAGAATTCATATTTTTATTTTATACAATTAATATTCAAGTTACATACTTTACTACTAAACCATAAATCCATTAAATATATTTGAAAAGCTTAAAAGAGTATCTATAAGTCAACCACCCTATTTTCGGGCCACCCCTCTTTTGGGCCACCCTTTATCACCAAAACTTGATTTTTCGACCTATTAATATTTCTATCAAAACACAATATAATTTAAGCAATATAAATAAATAAATATATAGTGAATGGATTTAGTAATTCGCTTTACTTTGGCGTTTTACAAATATTGTAGAATCCATTCTATTTTTGGAATCTAGATTTAATGGATGTTAGTAATCTGAATGTTATTGGTTTTTTTAATATTTTTGATAGTCTATTTGTTAAGGAAGGCTTTATTCTTATATATTTAAATCTCTGTGTATTCGAATTCATTTCTGCTGAAAGGATATGTTTTTGAAAAGAAAATAAGTGTGTATAATATAGAAGTACTTTTTATTGGATATATATCTATTATCTTAACCTATATTAAGGAGTTTGAGATTGATAAAACTTTATTCTTTTTAGATTGGAAGAAATCTATGATTCAGATGAGGATGGAGATTTAGGTGAGATAATTAATAGTTGATATTTTAAAGAATGATTGGAGGAGATATAATCGGTAATAAAGATTTAGGAATTGGTAAGGATAAATGATATGTATTAGGAATTTCTTAATAAACAATAATCATTTTCAATTTATGTTTTTCTTTATAAAACGAGTTCGAGGTGAATTTTACAAAAGGGGGGGGTAGTGTTATATAATATATATTGATTGTCATTCGATTGGATTAGTATAGTATTAAGCTCTGAGTTAATTGTATATAATAATAGTATGTACGCTTTCTTTAGATCTGTAGCTTTTAATTCTAAGATTGATCTCTAAAGTGTATTGGGTTCTTTATAATTATAGTGTCAACTATTGAGAATATAAATATTGTTATAGTTATATTAAATCTGGATTTGATTTTATTAAGCGAATCCCTAAAAGATATATATATTATTATAGATTCTCATACTTATTAATTCTTATTATCAATATTTATAAATAATTATAGTATTATATATATTATTAATAATGAGAACTATTTTAAACTGAATATATTTGAAAAAGCTCTAATAAAAAAAAGAATTGATATTAGATTATCTTCATTTCTAATCAAAGATTATAATTGTCAGAAATAGACAGCAAGTTGTGTATAATATAATAATATTATATATAGGAGTGATCTCAATACAATTTTATATTATAGTATAAAGTTGCTTATACTACTCTAGTGAAGAGATTTATAAGGAAAAGCTAAGAGCATATACTATAAAATAATATATAATATACATGATTTCCAATATTCCTTTTATAATAAGAATACTACTATCTAAATATATAGATCTTAATTGATCAATATATAAATTATAAAAAGCCTTATTAACTCCTACAACAGTACTAGCTTTCTAAATTACCTATAATATTTATATTTCCTATAGAGTTTGATTACCCTATAATCTCCTATTGTATTATAATACAAGAATACTTTACCTTAAATTTGATTCCCCTACCTATAGCAAATGAAATAATAAACAATAATCTAACTATATATAACTTAATTTCTAATCTTTTTCAGATTTTCTCTAATATCAACCATTATGATATTTAGTCTTCCAAATCCAACCCCAACCCTTATATATAATAAAACTAGAATAGATTAACTACTTTATAAATATATCAACTATTTGCTTAATTCCTAGTATCTATATAATATAAAGCCTTTTAATTTCTACTATATCCTTTCGAATATAGTACTATCGAATATCAATATATTTAGCCTTACTATAGAACTTATTTTCTTATATTTAATTAATTCTACTTATATTATTATAATATAGAATTAGAATAAATGATTTATTATCCGATTGTTTATTATAATCTTTATTGGGATATGGATTATATAATCACACTAGAATCTCGGTATAGCCCTAGTAACTATGTTAAAAAGATTTATAGCTTCTTAGTTTAGATCCTTAAGTAATATAATAATATATAATTGAAGTAATAGTATTATATTGGCTTCACTATTCCCTAATAGTAATATTAATACTAATTAGTAATATTATAGATTAGGAGTCTCCTAATCTACTGGACAATACTGATTACAGCCCTTCTAATCAAGGCCGGCCTACCATTAAACGAAATCGTATTTGAATAGACGAAACTTTACTTTACACTTCACCTTCAAATAATCGATATATAATATTTGTTAATTGAATATTTAAAACTATCAATATATATAAAAAATAGAGGGATAGGTATAATATAAGAACCGATTATTAAAATCTAATAGCTTGGAATAATTATTTCTGTTATATAACAGTCAAAACTATTTTGGTCTTATTTTTCACCAAAATATTGTAATGATTCTATAAAAAGAATAAAGAAAAAAAATATTATTAAAGCTTTCAATAAGTAATAGAATGAACTCTCTTTTAATAATTATATTATCTTTTTTAATAGTTTAAAGAAAAACGAGAAGGGTAGATAAGGTATAGGGTATAGGTATATAATTTATCAGAATAAGATATAGATCACCTCTAAATTCAAGTATATCCAAATCAACTCCTATATCTTTGATATAGAAGTAATCGATATATAGTATAATCTCGAAAACCTAATAAAATTCTGTTATAAGCCTATTACAAATCGAATATAGATATATATTAATAATATATTAATTATATAGTATATATATAGTAATATAGTAATATCATTATAATAAATATTTTATAAATATTATAAAATAATAAAAACTTATAATATTAAGGTTAAATAGGTTTTAGGCTATACTAGTATTGCTAATAATAAAATAGCAAACTGTTTAATTAACAAAAGCATATTCGATTCTATAGATATTAATATTACTCAAGTATTTATAGTTAGTAGAATTCGTTTTAAATTTTATATAAGATATCATTTATCAAAGACGTTTTAGTAGTGGTCTACTAGTATTAAAATCTCCTCAATCTATAAACTGTAAGAGTCGAATTACAATATAAAAAAGCCTATACAATTAGAACTCCCTAGAAATGTATTATATAAATTATTAGTAATGAAAACTGGCTATAGCGATTTTATAGTCTATCATAAAAGGTTCAACCATCTAATAAATAAGTGGGAATACTTTTGTAATACCCCGAAAGTATTATTTCACTTTTTCAAATACTTAATTAACAATTGATTAAAAGTCAACTAACCTCAAACGCCTTTATACCTTCAATCCACTAATAATATAATAATATATATTAAAGGGTTTATCAAAAGTCTGAGCCTATTTATCCAACTTTTTAATAAATCAGGATTCTATTCCCGGATCTATCCTAGCTTTAAATAAACAAATATTAATATACCCTTTGAATCACTAAAAGACTACTCTCTATTCACTATAACCTTTACTTTTCAATCTATATACCTTCCTAACCTTTTAAAGTTTTCTATATATTCACTAACCTCTGAGTACTAATAATATAATTAAACTCTAGTTGTCTATTTATACCCTACTACCTTCCTTTTCTTTAAAAGAAATCTACTTTCTATTTTTTATATATATTAAAAAACCAAATCCATCCAAAAATATTGATGTATAAATAATCCTTTTCGAAATAGAGCTGGATCATATTTATAGAGGGGTGAATAGCCTTTAGCTTTGAAAATAAATTGCTATATCTAGTTGGAGTTCTTATTTTGTAAATTAGTCCATTTTTGTAGCACATCTGAATACCCCTAGGGAGATCCACTACAAATATTAAGTAATATAAATAAATAAATAGATTAGGAGTCTAGTATCCTATTTTTTTATTGTATTATATATGGAGAATAAGATTGGTATATCTTTGAAGAGGTATAAGCTCTTTTATCAAATTTATTATAATATTGATAATTGCTTTTGTGTGAATAGAGATTATAGTAATTGTAGTAACAATCTTTATAATAATACTAATTATGATTTATTTCTTTATTGTATTGTATATAGAAAGTAAATACTAGTAGTATTTAGTTTGAGCTTAGTAAATATAATTTCCAATCTTTTACAAAAAATATATATACTATTTGTTATTCGAAAATATTGTCGGAAATAGACAGCAAGTTGCGTATAATATGATAATATTATATATAGGAGTGTCTATAATACAACTTTGCACTGTAGTACAAAGTTGCCACCTATACGATAGTGAAGAGATTTATAGGGGGAAGCTAAGGGCACGTGCCACCAAGTGGCACGTAGTACACGTGATTTCCAACAAATATAACAAACCAGATAATATATCCAAGAATTACTAGTGATAGTATTGACAATTAATCGAATTATAAATCGAATATATTAAGTATTAATATAGTGATATATAAATCAATAGGAGTATAATGGAAAGACGGCTTAGACTTTATCCAAAGTATTTCCTATAACGTGGTTCATATGTATGTGGGCCATATCACTATATAGGCCACTTTCACCTCAATTCACACATTCAAATCCATATTATTCAACAACTATTGATTCAATTGATTGAAACTTTTAAGAATCTAATAATCTAGAATCTATTATATTATTTTGACAGGTTCTTATATTATACCCTATCAATCCGCACTTACTACAATATCAACTAAAGCTTCCTTCCCTATTAGAATTTCCCTTATTTTAATACTTATTATATCGAATCTAAATATCAACCTCTTTCTAAGATAATATATCTATTATATTTTGCTTAGTCAATATCCCTCTATATTATAATTAAATCTTTTTCGCATATCGATATCAACTTAATATCTCATTTACTTTTCAAAATATATAGTTTTCTATATTTAAAAATATATTCTTATACACTAATCTTTCTATACCCTTAGCTAAAACTAATATAGTATCAAATATAAGCATAGAGGAACTTAATTGATAATAAGTTATTCAAAATTTAACTAGTATTAATTGAGAAAGAACTTCTATAGGATTATAAGAAATTCAAAAGATCCATAAATCTAAATCGAAAAGGGAAGGAATAAGCATATGAAAACAAATATCGAATTTAGAAAATACAACTTCAGAATCAAATGGAACTAATCCTGCTCCTCGAAATCCAGATTTCATATTCTGATTCATAATTAATCTTTCATATACAACTTTAAAAACTATAAAGAATTCGACCTTTGATATATAGTTAATATAAGCTCTTATAAAACCTTCAATTTGAATACTATATTTTCATTTTAAAATACTAAAATAACCCATATCAAAAGATTGAGTTAAATGATTTAAATATAATAATAAACTTATATATATAATATTATTCTCCTTATAATAGTTCTAGAATAATATTGATTTATAGCTTTTATATCTATCTAGTACTAGTATTCTATATCAACCTTGAATTCGATTTCTTATATATTTATTGAAGTGTTTCAACTATTCTAAATCTGTTTTATTATTCGTTTATCTATTACTTATAAGTTTAATAGTCTAATCTGTAGAAAGACTAGTCTCCATATATCAATTTGAAAAATGCATTTGCTCTTACACTACCAAAAATAGAGGTATAGTATCCCTGATAGTATTTCTATATATAATCATTATTTCCCATTCTCGATTGCCTAGTTATATAGCTTTAATTCTATTAGATCTCTTAGAGCTAATAACAACTATACTAGTATTTATAATCCCTATTACAAAGTCCGTTTCATCGAAATTCTATAAATCGTAATCGAGAATACCAAATTTGGTTTGTATATTCGAAATAAATCAGAATCAATCCTTAATAAGCTTAGGATCCTTATAAAGAGCTTTTTGAAAGTTATAAATACAATTGAAATATATCTTTAGTTTTATATATTATTTTATGAATCGATATACCTATTGTTTATTAATCTTTTTTGTATTTTGTGATTCAAGAATATAATTAATTATATCTTCTATTGTTTTGTATTTGGATATAAAATTTCTCGAATTTAGATTAATTATATATCGAATAATAATATCCTTTTCTAATTTTAAAAGATTATGGGATTTATATTGATATTTGGTGCAGGGGGTAAATCTGTTTATTCTATACTGAATCGTAGTGCGCGGTATATTATATACTCTAATAGCTTTTCGAATGCTTAGTTTTTTGTCTTTTCGTATAGCTTTAATAGTTAAAACGAGTTGTGCTTCTTTATTTGTAGTTTCTATAATAAATAGTTGATATATTGTGTATTGAATTGAGGTGAAAGTGACCTATATAGTGATATGGCCCACATGTATATGAACTACGTTATAGATATTAGAAACTTTATTAGATATAAGCTGGTAGAGTATTAATAATAAGAATATTATAATTCGGAATTATGAATGGATTATATATTCAGTTTCTTATAATTTATTGAAGAATATTTCTAAACTGTTGGAATGAATCTATTTTACAAATTTAGATATGAATTATATTTATATAGTTTATATATCAAAAAGAATATAATGAGAATAGTTCAATTAGTATATGAAGTATTAATTGAAGTAGTGATTAATCTATATAGAAAATAGATTATAGATAAGATTGAAGATATATTAAAAGAGAAGAACTTTATATTTCGATTGATATTTATACTAAACTGAATCTAATTAGAATATAAAGGTATATCAGAAATCCTCAGTATTTATATAGTATTTGGAATAATAAATTCCGAATCAAAAGAAGAAGAAGAAGTAAAACAAAATCTGCAGGATAGATTAGATATATAATAAGTGGAATCCAGTGGAGAATATAAAGTATATCAAATTATATTAAGAAGAACTATTATATTGGATAATCTTTACTTTCCAAAACTCTTAAAACAAAATGAGATACTATTAGAGTAATAGAAGTCAATCTAATAAACAAATCGATAAAAAGAGTGAATATCCATATAATGGATATACTCATTAATATAAAGATTCATCAATACAATTATCAATATTATTATTTTCAAGATTACTATTTACAAAACAAAATTTCAATCTATATATATAGACAAACTTACTATCTCCTTTATAAAATCAACCTCTAATATAATCTTTTGAAAAAGTATATAAAGAACCTACTCTGAAACAATCCTATATAAAATTAATATGAAATTATTATAGAAATAATTAGTATAATAGACAAATCAATATATATTAACAAATACTATAATGTCAATATAGTACTCCGAATAGATAACCTCAAATAATTAATATTAGATAAATACTTCGTAATTTTACTAAACTCTATAATAAAGCTAACAAATATAACAGACAAGATAACAATTTTGATTATAAATTCCTAATATTCTTTAATAATTATTAACAAATCAATATTCCTATCGAATACCTGTTACAAGCCTTTCCAATTATACTTATCGATAATGTTTTCAACTTCTATTATTCGAATCTCAATAGTATACTAAATATAATCGAAGAGATATATGAAATAATAAGATTAATATTTGAAAGAGAAGTATATAAATATAGATTATTATATAGATAGGAATCGATTATATTATAAAAGGTTATTAACAATATAGAGAATAGTAGCAAATCCAAAAAGTAATATTTATAAATAATAATAATAAAACTTCGAAATATATATAAAGGATTATTACCTACTATATATATATAAGAATATACTTTTCTACTTCTTCTATAATAATTGTTTATATTTATTATTGGATAGTATATTAAATAGGTGCAATTATAAAAACCTATATTACAAAAACAATTACTTTTAAAAGTCTTTCTATTATTATATTGTTATTGATATATATATATAATATTAAAAGTCTTTTGGATTATACCACTCCGATTACTTCGAAACCTTAATTATTTCTTTATCGTTTATAGAATCAATAATAGGCTTTATACTTATTATAATCAAAATACGATTTGAAAGAATTAATAAGATTAAAAGAGATATATAATAAATAGATAAAGCTTTTATAATCTTTACAAACCGATTTGTAAATAACAATAAAGGGAATTAATATTAATATTAATATATTTTTGGGTTTGATATATAATAATCGATATAATAATATATTACTAATAATATTAAACTCTTCAAAAATATCCTATTCAAAAATGATGAAAATATTTTTAATACCTTAAGCATTCAAACCTATTAATTAGTTTGGTATAACCTGCATTCCCCCCCTTAGGGGATTGAATACAATCTACTTAGAGGTAAGGAAAAATAAAAAGGATTAGGAATGTATTAATAAAACAATTCTAATTATAGTAAATAAGGAAACCTATTATAGGGAAACTAGTCTTTTCCTTTTTTGATGAAAGATAAAAAGTGCGATATTAGAATTGATTTTCGGAAAAGTCCTTTATCTATAGGAAAACAATACTAAGTAATTGTTACAATATAATACAGCTGCTATTTATATCGATTTATTGAAATTCGAAAATGCTGATTGGATTAGAAAGGTAGTAGGAGGGTTTGGGATCTGCTCCTTCGAAATCTGGTATACATATATAATGGTTATAGTATTCTATGATTTCTATTAGATCAAAGATATCTTTGTTTCCTTTTTAAAAGAACTTATTAAAAAAGAAATTATTATATAAATTAGTAAGGAGCTAGTGGTATACTAGCTATTTTGCTATAGTGTCAATTCAATTATATATAAAGTGATATGGATTATTGGATTCAAAATTCCTATTTTGTAATTCAGGCTTTTTAATAATAACTCGTTTTCAATACTTTTGAATAAACTAAGGGGATTACAATTATATAGTAATGAATACCAAAGGTATTATAATTTCTATATTTGTTATAAGGCGATATATTGTTTTATTTATAATAAAAAGATCGATGAGTATGTAGGGGAATCTATATACTAGTAATATATTGGTATTGTGTAGTGTATTAATTATTTAAACCCTTTTAAATCAGAACATTTCAATTACCCTACTGCCCCCAAAATACATAACAAAAAGATTATCATCTTGATCTAATAAAAAAGAAAAACTATTAGAGTAATAGATTTCAAAATATATCAGGATTTTTACCAATTAATACTAATAAGCGATTATTAATCATTAATATCCGCTTTCTTTTTGTAAATAATTGTATCTACAGTTTCTATTCCAGAAACTAGAATTATTATTTATAAGAATACAGATAATACAAATAGTAGAAAGTATTAGTATAGTTAGAGTTTAGACTAGTTTAGTTTTATAGCTGTTTTAATAATAAAACTATAGTATATTACTTTTCGAAAGAATCTCAATAAGCTAGTCCTAACCGATAAGGTTTTTGAATCTACAGATATGGAGATAGTAGATTGTAAATCATTTGGATCAAGTAATCCTATATCCACTTCCTTTCTATGAGTTGTATAATCGATATACATTTATCCAGGGATAGGGGGTTTACAATTGTATAGGCTAATATTGGTAGGGGCTATTCGAATTATATTATTTTGTTCCAATTAGTTTTCAAAGCTTCAGTGGATATAATTTATATATAAGAACTCCGATTATACCCGAATAATACAACCCAAAACTATATAATATACAACAGATATTAATTAATGGATTATTGAACTAAACAACAAAACCCTGAAAAAAGGGAATCGGGCCTATAAATGATTATATATATCCACAAAAAGGTTAATCTTATTATCCAGCAAATAAAAAGCTTAAAAAGTAAAGATCTATTATAGATTAGAATAAATAATTATTCGATTTTGAATACTTATTGGATTCCCTTCGATTTGATAATAATGGATTATATAATATGATTTAAACCAAATATTCGAATAATTATAGGAAGGGATTTCAATATTAAAAACGAATTATAGGAGCCTAGTATTTTATTAGTGAATTAAGATATAGTTTTAACCAATTGATCGAATACTAAAGGAATAGACTTTATAGGTATTTCTGGGGTACCGATATATACCTAAAAGTATATCCTCGATTTAACCTTTTCTAATATCCCTTTTGTATATAAAGAGGTTTATAATAAACTCTATTGTAGATTCGATTATATTATATAGGTTATTATTTTGGGAATAAAAGATATTATAAATTTTAATCAATTTTATTATTGAATAAAGAAACTGGATCTATTTAAATTAAATAAATTAATAGTTAATTATTTGGCTTATTTGGGGATTATTAAAATCTAAACAATAGTGGATATCGAATGATATATAGATAAGTTGACGGAGGTCTTTAACAACTTTATTCGTATTATTGGGAATCTTAATCAGGGTTCAATAAAAGCTTTATTTTGGTGGATTAATGAATATAAGGAGGTATATTTAATATATCACAAAGTTTAATAGAGTAGTAATCTCGAACTTATAATGAATATGTATTAGAATTTACAACAAATAGTTCGAAAAGCTAAACAAACTTATTAAATAATAAAACTTAATAATATTATAAACAATAAAAAGCTATATAAAATAATAGGTTGGTATAAACTTACTTCTGAGAGTTTATTTAAAACTTCTCTTTTAATAATTAATAGGTATATTATTATTAAAACGAAAGTAAAGATAGAGATTCTTTTTTTGGTTATTCTTAATCAGTTTAAGGTTAATAATAATCTATTGATCGATTTTCTGGTTCAATATAAGAATCCTGTTACTTTTTTATAGAAAAGAATAATTATTATAAAGGAAATAGAAAAGTATATTGCTAGGGTTAAATGTATATCTCCTGGTATTGATTGGGTTATAGTATATCTTTTAAAAGTTTATTGAAGAAATGTAAAAGGAGTGATTTATAAGATTTTTGTATTCTATTTGATATTCAATTATTATTTTGTAAGATAAAAATTGATTGAAGTTATTATGTTATTTAAAGTAGATAAAAAAAAATTATCCTTAAGGTTATAGTGGTTGATTACTCCTATATTATATATTGATAAGGGTTTTGAGAAATATATTACTAATCAGATTTTATAGATAGCTATAAGATTTAATATAATCAGTCTATAGTATTGCGGAGTGTTACCCAAGCGAATAGGTATCAATCTTATAATAGTATTTATTTATAATATAAAGCTTGCTTTTGTAATAGGGAATGTAGTAATATTTGTTATTATAGATATTTAAGAAATCTATAATATATTATTCAAACCATACTTTATAAGTTAAATAATAAAGTAGGGATGGTTGATGTTACTTTTTTGGTTGGTTGATTTCTTTCTTATAGATTAAAAGATTAGAATCAGGTTTGAGGATATTATAATGAATGAGTTTCCGGTAGTCTGTGGAATATTATAGAGTTTCTTTTTATTTCTGATTCTATATATACTATATCTTGTTAAACTTTTCAATCAAGATATTAAATATTATTTTGGTTACACCGATGATATAACAATATATTATATATCCAAGGATTTATTGATGAATATTAAGATCTTTCAAAGAAAGATATAGTAAATTATTCAATGGGGTGATAAGAATGAAGTATTCTTTATTCTAAAGAAATTCGAATTTTTATATATAATTAGGTGATATGATATTATAAATCTATTACTGGTTATTTTCAAGAACTTTATTATCTTATCAATACTAACAACTATGAATATTAGTATCCAATCTATTTTGAGATGGCTCGGTATCTTTTTCGATTGATATCTATCTTTCTTTTAATATATAAAGATTCGGTCTATTAAAGTTATAAAAGTAGCTTTATATATTAGGTCGATAGTATAGATAATATACAGTCTATTAATATCTTGCTTACAAAAGACTATTATTATCTATATATTTTTTGTAACTTTTTATGGAATAGAAGTATAGTATAGTGGCTAATATGAAGCGGGATTCGATTGGATTAGTCCTTTTATAAATATTAATATTAAAGGCTATTATTAATATATTAATATAATAATTAATTCGGTTGTATATAAAGTATTCTCAATCTATTGAATAATATTAATTGCAATCCTTTTAGTTAAGGCTGGTTTGTTGTTGGGTGAAGTTATATTTGAGTAGGCGAAATTTTGTTTTATATTTTGTTTTTAGATAATCGATATATAATATTTATTAATTGAATATTTAAAGTTATTGATATATATGAAAAGCAAAGGGGTAGGTATAATGTAAGGATTGATTATTAAGAGTTAGTAGTTTGGAATAATCATTTTTGTTATATAGCAATCAAAACTATTCTGATTTTACTTTTTATTAGAGTGCTATAATAATCTTACAAAAGGGATCAAAAAGAAAGATATTATTAAAATTTTCAATAAGTAATAGAATAAACTTCTTTCTAATAATTATACTATTTTCTTTAATAATTTAGAGAAAAATAAAAAGGGTAAATAAGATATAGAGTATGGATATATAATCTATCAAAACAAAATATAAATTGCTTTCGGATTTAAATATATCTAAACCAACTCCTATATTTTCGATACAAAGACAATCAATATATAATATGGTTTAGAAAATCTAATAAAATTCTATTATAAGTTTATTACAAATCGAATATAGATATATATTGATAGTATATTGATTATATAATATATATACAGTAATATAACAACATTGTTGTAATAGGAATTTCATAAATATTATAAAATAATAAAAACCTATAATATTAAAATTAAATAGGCCCTAAGCTATATTAATATCACTAATAATGAGGTGGCAGATTGTTTAGTTAATAAAGATGTATTCGATCCTATAGATATTAATATTATTCGAATATTTATAATCAACAGAATCTGCTTTGAATTCTATATAAGATGTTGTTTATCAGAGGTGTCTTGGTAGTGGTCCGCCGGTATTAAGATCTTTTCAATTTATAAGTTATAGAAGTTGAATTATAATATAAAAAAGCCTATACAATTAGAACTCCTTAAAAATATATTATATAAACTATTAGTAATGAAAACCGGTTATAGCGATTTTGTAGTTTATTATAAGAGGTTCAATCATTTAATAAATAAATGGGAGTGTTTCTATAATGCCCTGAAAACTCTACTCCATTTTTTCGAATACTCAATTAATAATTGATTGGGAGCCGATTAGCTTCAAATATCTTTACACTTTCAATCTGTTAATGATATAATAATATATATTAAAAAGCTTATTAAAAATCCGGGTTTATTTATCCAATTTTTTAATGGATTGGGATTCTATTCCCGGATCTGTTCTAGTTTTGAATAAACAAATATTAGTATATCCTTCGAATCGCTAGAAGATTGCTTTTTATTTATTACAACCTTTATTTTTCAATCTGTATACCTTTTTAATCCTTTAGAATCTCCTATATACTTATCAATCTCTAAATGTTAATAGTACAATTGAACTCTAACTATTTATTTATATTTTATTGCCTTCCTTTTCTCTAAAAGGAATTTGCTTTTTATTTCTTATATATATTAAAGAACCAGGTCTATTCAAAGATACTGATATATAAGCAATCCCTTTCAAAATGGAGTTGGATTGTATTTGTAGAAAGATGAACAACCCCTAGCCTTCAAAATAAATTGCTATATCTAATCGGAGTTCTTACTTTGTAAATTAGTCCATTTTTGTAGTATGTCTGAATACCCCTAGGGAGGTCCACTATAGATATTAAGTAATATAAATAAATAAATAAATATATATAAGAATTTCTATATTATAAAATTATAAATACTTATTCCTCAGTTATAGTATATATAATAGCTTATTATAAACTATCAAAGCATATATCAAGTCTTTTTGAAAAACTTCATTCAGCAATTATAATTTGGGACTTATTCTATCCAAATAAAACATAGATATACTATACTAACTATAAATATTATAACAACAATTATAATAACTATTATAGTAGTAATAATAGAGACAATAATAATTTTCGAGGAAATTATAATCAAAAAGGATAAAGATTCTTTAAATCAAAATAAATAAAGAAATATTATATATATAAAAAAAGCAATTGTTGGTTAACAAAATATAGTAAAAAAGAAAGAGATAAATCTCAATACAAATATAAAAAGAAGTTCAATAGAAGTAAAGAAAAATTCAATAAAGGCTTTAAATAATTCTTAATTAAATATAAAAGAGAATTCCCTAATGATATAGATAATAAAAATATAGATACAGAAATAACTATCTATTTTGTACAATATGAATTACAGAATTCAGGAAATAATGAAAATACTACTTATTATATAATATATAGTCCTATTTACAGAAAAGAAGTAGCAATATTATTAATCGATAAATCTATTATATATACTTTAGTAGACCAAATAAATAATCAAGGTAGTACAACTTTTATTAGTCGATACAACTCAAGAGAATTCCAAGGTATTATTATCAATATAGGAATATCAAACTAATCAATAGTAGGCTATAACTAATATCTAGTATATAAAACAAACATTGAAGATATTCAGCTTAATATAAAAAGAATAAGTATTATAAGAATAGTATTCGGAATTAGTAAAGCAAAATCATTAGGATTAATAATACTATAATTACCCCCAGGATCTATTGAATTCTATATTATAAAATTAAAAACATTTTTCTTATTATCTCTTAATAATATAGACCGACTCAAAATATACTATAATAATATCATTAATATTATCGTTTCACTTATAGCTCAATACCTATACATTCAATATAACAATTATACTATTCTTCTATAGTATATCAAGATATAATAATTCATTCAATAAACAATTAATAATAATAAATATTATTTCACCAAACTCAAACTTCGGAGATTACACTGACATTTCGAATATCTATTTGCTTAGAGATTTTATCAAGTATTCTAATATATAGAATATAATAATATATTAGAAAAGTAAATCAATAAACTTATAAAATTCTATAAGTATTACCAAAAGTATAGAAAATTCCTAGAAAGATTCAAATTCAATTTGAAAAATAATATGAATTTCAATTACTTGATTATTATAAATATAATTGTCGGAAATAGACAGTAAGTTGTATATAATATGATAATATTATATATAGGAGTGTCTATAATACAACTTTGTATTGTAATACAAAATTGCTACCTATACAATAATGAAGAGATTTATAGGGGGAAGCTAAGGGTATATACTATTAAATGGTATGTAATATATATGATTTCCAATATTCTTTTTATAATAGGAATATTACTATTTAAATAAATAAACCTTAATTAATCTATATACAAATTATAAAGAGCCTCATTAATTTTTATAATAGTACTAGCTTTCTAAACTACCCGTAATATTTATATCTCTTGTAGAATTCGAATATTCTATAATCTTCTATTATATTGTAATATAAGAGTATTCTAGCTTTAAACTTTATTCCTCTATTTGTAGTAAATGAAATAATGGATAACAATCTAGTATTATGATATTTAGCTTTTCAAATCCAATTCCAACCCTTTTCTATATATAATAAAGCTAGAATAGGTTAACTGCTTTATAAATATATTAGTTATTTGCTTAGTTCCTGATATTTATACAATATAGAGCCTTTTAGCTTCTATTATATCCTTTCGAATATAATATCATCGGATATTAATATATTTAGCCTTACTATAGAACTTGTTTTTTTATATTCAATCAATTCTATTTATATTGTTATAATACAGAATTAGAATAAATAGTTTATTGTTCAATTATTTATTGAAATCTTTAATTAGCTTTTCTATCTATATAATCTCTTTAGCTTCTTTATTGGCTACTATAATCTTTACTTTTATTATATAAAGAAAAATCGATTTCTGTTTTATTGATAATCAAATTACAGCTTTTCTATATCTAATGAAAACTACTTCTTATATTGACTTTCTATCTATTACAAATCCCTAAGTAGAATCTATATATCCCCGATATTCATATAGAAGTATATTCAATCGATTTGAATAAATTATACTAATTGAATATATACCAATAAGATATTAAAATAAGTGCTTTACAAATATTAAGTGATTTTCCTTTAGTGCTTATATAATTTGAGCAAACTGGCTTATAGGATATACTATATTAAATTGAATACAATTGAAGAAGTAGATAGTGTAGCTAATGATTTGAAGATATATTGTTTTATTATTATTACAAAGGAGTTTGTTTTTGTATATATCTTATACAATAATACCAAATAATAAAAAAGATCTTTTGTATCTATTATATCGATACCAAATCTTTATAGAATCTTTTTCGTATAATTGGACTAATGTATTTTGAGAAATCGAATTTGTTGATTTTGTTTTATTTAGAATCCTAAAAATATTCTAGTTTCATCTAAATCCTTATATCTCCATTGACTTCCTATTATCTTTTTCATAGAATCAATACTAATACGGTTTTCTATTATTAATAGATTATTTATATACAATAGAATATATACTCTCTTTCCTATAAAAAGATTTGGGTTTGCTATTGATTCTTCGAGTTTGATCTCTTTGAAGAATCTCTATACAACTGTTCACCAAATACATAAAGCTTATTTAAATTTATGAAAAGACTTTTTCAATTTGAAATATAATTTATTTTTGAGTTTGATTTCAAGGAAGATTATTTCGAAGAATTTTAGTACTTCTATAAGGATTTCTATATTCATTAGCTCGTTATTCAAAAATATAATATCAATATCTATATTATCGATTTCTAAATCTTCTATTACAATTTTTATTAATAAAGTATATAATATTAAATATCTTACTACACTAACAAAAATCTTTTGAAAATCTATTCTATATTTTTATAAATACTTTTTAATAACTAATTGTATTTTTCTTTTAATAAGCTTATTAAAACAATTGAATTTATTCCTTAGAATATATTTATTATTTAATAGCTTTCTGCTAATAGGTATAGTTCTATTTATAATTTCGAAGGTATTATTATTCTTGAGATTTTGTAATTTATATTTAATTGTATTTATTTATACTTAAGTATTCTTTTATATAGTGTTTTTAAGTTTTATTACTTTTTCCAATATTAATTTAGAACTACTAATTAGAATTCCTTTAAGATATATAAAGACAATAAGTAATACTTTATATTATTGAATAATCTAATTATTAAAAATACTTTCCAACTATTTCTTATAATTCTAATTTGATTCAATTCGGATTAGAATAGTTATTAAAGTAAATCTAACTTTTGGAATCTCTACAACTATTTGTATATTCTATAGTCTAATTATAAATACTTATACTTTTTGTATTGGTTATCTAGTTGTCTATAGTTATTATTATTAAAGTAATTACAATAATATCTTTTATACCAAAGAATAGATTTAAACTTCTTTTCGCTTATTTATAATCTGAGCTTTTTTTTGCTTATTGGTTTATACATTTTGTATATTATTTTATATTATTAATTATACCCTTCATTTTGCAATTTTAAGCTTATTATATAAAGGGATTTTTCTTTTTCTTTTTATTCTAAATTATTCTGGAATATTCTTTTTTCTAAGTAAGTATTTATATTTATCAAAATCAGTATTTACTGTTTTATTAATAATCTTGATATAAAGATTAAAAAAATAATAAATATTATTTCCATCTATTCTAATTATAATATACTCTCCTTTGAATACTTTCGATTTGAATTTTTTGAATAATTATCCTGGATGTTAGGGGTTCCTAGTCTATACTTTGTATTCAAATATTTTGAGTTTTTTAAAATTAGATTGTTTATTATATATAGCTTTATATAGTATAATTGCTATTGAAAATATTCCTATTTCTTTAAAAAGTAATACTTTTGTAAATAATCTGTTTTTCAAATATATAGTATACTTAATAATAAGCTCCTATATCTTAAATTCAATTTCTGATTTATTCAATAGTGATTTTGAAGTAGTACTAATATTTTGAATCTTTTTCTCAATAATTTCATTTATAGAATATTTTTTTGAAAATAAGGATTTAAAGATTAATCCTTTCTTTTCAATTTCAATCTAGAATACTATTTCGAATTCGCCTTTTTTATTGTTTACTCTAATAATAGTAATTTTGAAATTGAACTTCTTTTCTATCTAATTAATTAAATCTATTAAAATGGGTACTATTATTATTACTAATTTATCTTTTACAAATCTAATTTATATAAATCTAATAATATTATTAATAACTATAATAAAGTATCTATTCTCATTTTTAGAAGATTCTTATATATCTAATAGATTTATATAAAAACAATATAGTTTTATAGAAATATAAACAATTATATATTTATTGAAATGCTCATTTATTCTTCTTATAAAGTAAACTTTATATACTTTTCAATTAGTAAGCTTTTCCCTTTTAATATAATATAAACTATTAGAGGTTTTCTTTAGCTTATCCATTTGATTGTAATTAAGGTGATCCAAATATCGATATATTAATCCCGCTTTATTATTATTAAAATCAATCTTTTCAATCTCTAAGTTTGTATTAACTATATATATCTATAGGGTGAAAGGTTATCTAACAATATAATTACTATTATAATATTTTGTAGTTATTTTAAGTTAATTATTTTTTTCATAGAATATTGAATCTTCTTCAAAAATAATTTTTTGATTTATCTCAACCAATAATCTAATAGAAATGAATTAATTATATTGAAACTTTTTGATATACTAGATATCCCACAATATAAGGTTTCCAATAATCACTATTCCGAATACAATACTTTAAATATATTTATTATTAACTGTCTTAATATTTTATAGTATATTCTAATATATAAGATTTATAAGATTTTCAATCGAATTAATAAAATAATAAGAAACCCCTAAATCAAAAATCCATTTATTGTTTTGAGTTTCAATATATATTATACTATAAGAATAAAAGGAACCAATATATTCTTCTATTATAATTATTCTAGTAAAACAATTATTTTTAATATCATTCTTATTTAGTTTTAAAACTTTCTTAGCCTTTTCATATATGTAATACTGATTTTACTAATATCCTTTCTTATTACAAAATCTATAAAAAAATTCCTTCTTATCAATTCTATTGAAAATATTTCCTACTTGTCCTTTATAACCTTTATTATAATATTTTATTTTCTTTTTTTGAATATCTTTTCTTTTTATATTGTTTATTGCAATATTTGTTATTACAATTTGATTAATTATATTTCAAAAAATCCTTTTAATTTGTTGTAATATAAATAATACATCTTATAAATCTTTATTTATAATCAAAATGAAATTATATTAAATTTATTAAACTTTTATTTCTGATAATGAATTCAGTAATTAGAAATAAACTTTATTATTTGTAATAGATTATTGAAATACAAATATCTTATATTGATAATCAAGTAAACAATCAAAAAAAGATTTATACAATCTCGATTTTGGAATCGAATAATTTATGATCGAAATACTTACAGAGCTTTTGAACAAATTATATATTTATAGTTTTATTAAATATCAATAAATATATTCAAGTATTTATAAAATTGCTTTTATCAATTATAAGTATTAATTAAAAGCGATATATCAAAATCAGATTAGAATTAATAATGGAAAACACAATTCCTTTCCTCTTTTTTCAATCAATAATATTTATACAATTAATTCCAAATACTATTTCTGCCCCTATACACGATTCCAAAATAAAAACTAATATTATTATTATTCGAATAGATTTATAGAATCCAATCTAATTGTCGCCTTTGAAAACAATAATAAAGTTTTATTTCATTTGAATTGTATTAGTAATAATTATATCTACCATTTTACAATAGTAAGGATATTTTGTATTTTATATATTGTAAATATAATAATAAAGTTATTATAATATAGTACTCATAATCTATCAGAAATAAACAGTAAGTTATATATAATATAATAATATTATATATAGAAATATCTATAATACAATTTTACACTATAATACAAAATTGCTATCTATATAATAGTGAAGAGATTTATAGGGGGAAGCTAAGGGCACGTGCTACCAAGTGGCATGTAGTATATGTGATTTCCAATAATAATATATATCGAAAAAAACCCGATACTATATATTATCAATAAAGGTATACACTTTCAAATAATATAATAGCTTAACAATATCTCAATAAAGTATATTTTTGATAAATTATAAATATACTAGATGGATATCTATATTAGCCCTTCTAATTATATTATATATAACACTAGAAAGAATTCCATTAATAAAGAGTATATTTAATATATAGTAACAATATCAACAAGAACAAAAGGCGTTTTAGTTGAAGCTTATTGATCGATTAGTATAGTAGAATATTAATATACAATTATCAAATATATATATAAAATCATTAAGAATAAACTAAAAAGTTTGATAATAAAAGAAATGATATTACAAATAGTAGTAAAAGCTATAAATGATATTATTGGACTAGATAGTTTAATATCAATTCTATTCGTTTTTGGTATACTTTCTAGAATAAATAAACTTGATCTATTAATACTAATTATATTATAATATCAAAATATAATCAAGAAAGTAATAAACAAGATTATAAAACTATAAACCAAAAGATAAATTACTAATATATTGAAACAAAGAAATAGATTATCTATAATAGCTATTTATAACCTCCCTTTAAACTCTAAAATCTTAATATAAAGAAAAGGTAATATATGATTAGGAGAATAAACTGGACCTCACTTTTTATTTAGTATTAGAAATAAGATATATATTATTCAATTCGAAAACGGCATAATAATAGAATTCTAATTTATATAAATAAAACTATATCTAAAGGAAATATAAAAACAACTATTATAATAGAAACTATAGAATAAAAAACCACAATAGTAAAGATAGGAACCCTAAATACTAGAACAATTAAACAACAATATATTATAGATTGTTTTATTATTAATACAAAAATTATATAATATTATAAATATAGTAAGATTACTAAATGATAATACCGATATTAATATTACAAAAGATTTCACTAATACCGAAAGTATTATACTTCCAGACTTAATAATTTATTTCCCAAATGAAATGAATAATAAAGATAAAGAAGATAAAGACTATAGTGAATCATATATTATAGAATTAGTAATCTATAAAAAATCGAAAAGAAAAGAGATTAATAGATTTATAGAGAATAGTATTTTCGAGATCGTTTGTATTAACAATATACTACTAAATATTAAAATCTTCAATTCACAATTTGTTAATGAAATAAAGAATAAAGGTATAAACAAAGCATTCCCCAAATCTCAATTAATTATACAAATATAGAAAAATCAAAGTAAAAACATTATATTAATATAGTTACTTACAATTCAATATATCAGCTAATATATTATACTAATAGTAATAGCAATTCTGAATAATAGTAATAAGGATATTAATATATATATTCAGGATATTATACAAGTATATATTTAATCAACAACTAATCTAATTAGAAAGTTCTTTGCCTGTTTATCAATCGAAATAGATATATCAAAAGGTTTTATTTTAAAGATTATATAATCTCTTTATAATATTCCCAAAATAGATAATTATTGGTTTAGTATATACTATAAATATTATATTAATATATTAGTTATAATATAGTTAATTTACAATCTATATCTATTATATATAATAAAAGATGATTTAAGTTTTATAGTTATTGAATTTTAGATAAATGATATAACGTGATTTAACAGTGGGTCGGCCATATCAATGGATCCGCCACTTTTACCTCGAATTATTATTCTATATTCAGTATGCGTTTTCTTTATAATTAATTATAGAAATTTATTCCAAAGAAGTATATATAATCTTAGCTATTTAAGCTATTGAATCAAACAAAAAATTAACAATTCGAAAAGCAGTTCAGTTTTATTATATACCTCAATCTATATTAGATAATAGAATTCAAAGTAAACCTAATATAACTAAGAATCAATCAAAAAGTTATAATTTGATTGAATTAAAAGAGAAAGTATTTATTCAATATATACTTGATATAAATAATAAAGGATTTTCATTTAAATTTAGAATAATAGAAGATATAGCGAATTATATTCTCGAATTGAGGGGTATAAAGTATATTAGGAACCTCTAGGTATATCGATTTATAAAACGTCGAATCGAATTAAAAATATGTTTTAATTATATTTATAATTTTCAAAGGGCTCTCTATAAAGATCCTAAACTTATTAAGAAGTAGTTTCAATTAGTTTTGAATATATAAACGAAATATAGTATTCTTAATTACAATTTCTATAACTTCAATAAAATAGGTTTTATAATAAATATAATATACTTTGGAATAGTAATAACTAGTACTGAATGAAATAGTAGAAGTAAGATAATATAATTAAATAATAGAGAATAGACTATAGCGATTATATATAGTAATAGAAAGAATGAAACTATACCCCTATTTCTAGTAGTTCAAGGACAGGTTTATCTTTCTAATTGATATACCGAAACCAATTTCCCTATATATTAGATTATTAAATCTATATCTAATAAATAAACAAATAATAAAACAAGTTTAGAATAGCTGAAATACTTTAATAAGTATATTAAGAATCAAAGAAAAAGCAAATATTGAATATTGATATTCAATAGATATGAAAGCTATAAATCAAAAGCTTTTCAAGTATATTATAAAGAGAATAATATTATATATTTATATTTATTATTATATTCAAGTTATTTAATTTAGCTATTTGATATTAGCTATTTTAGTAATCTGAAATGTTTATATAGTAATCAAATTAATAGATTTATTAAGGTATATATCAATTATATTTCGAAAATTGAATTCTTTTTAGTTTTCAAAACTATATATCAAAAATCAATTATCCTTTAGAATATGAAATTAGGGTTTTGAGGAATAGGTTTAATACTATTTAATCCTAAAGCTATATTCTCGAAATTAGATATTCAAATTCATATATCTACTCCCCCTTTTTTCAATCTAGATTAATAAATCTCTCAAACCCTTTATAATCCAATAGAAACTCTTTCTCAATTAATATTAATTAAATCTTGAATAACTTGTTATCAAATAAACTCCTCTATATTTATATTTGAGATTATATTAGTTTTAGTTAAAAATATAAAGAGATTAGCTTATAAGTATATACTTTTGAATACTAAGGTTTATATACTTCGAAAAGTAAATGAGATATTAAATAAATATTGATGTATAAAAAATACTTAAATATATTAAGAAGGAATATTTATTAAATAAGAAGCTCTTAATATATTATCTTAATAAAAGATTGATATTCAGATTCAATATAATAAGTATCAAAAAGGGAGGAATTCTAATAGGGAAATATCTTCTAGTCAATATTATAGTAAATATAGAAAGATAGAGTATAATATAAGGACTTATCAAAATAATATAATAGATCCTAGATTATTAGAATCTTTATAGTTTCAATTAATTGATTTAATTGTTGTTGAATAATATAGCTTTAGAATAATAATTCGAGGTAAAAGTGGCCGATCCATTGATATAGCCGACCCACTGTTAAACCACGTTACTAATAGTAGCAAATATAGTATTTATAGAACAAAAGCAATCCGAATTCAATAAAGCTAAATTACTTATCAAAGATTATAAAACCCCTAAAGTTCAATAGTGGTTTGATTACCCAATATGATAATAGTTCTATATATCTTAATTAAAAGAAATAATATAAGAACCTATAACTTATTAAATCAGAACCTATAGATATATATAGAACACAAAGAAAAATTAGGAAAGTAGTAATAACAAAGGATTAATATATTACCTAATATATATAAGGTATATATATAATAATAATATATCAATTGAAAACAACCTTTAATCTATTATATATAGTATAAACTATAAACCTTAAAAAGGATAATATAAAATCACTTAATAAATATATCCAATAACAAATCGACAATTCTAAGAGAGACCTGAAATTCGTTCTATTAGATATCGATTCTCTTAAATTAGTAGTATTTATAGATATATCCTTTACTAACAATCAAGATTTGTCCTCCCAGATTGGATATATTATAGTACTAATGGATAAAAACAATAGAGCGAATACTATATATTAGTTATCCATCAAATATAAATAAATTATAAGAAGTATATTAATATCAGAACTCTATAGAATAATCTTAGGATTTGATATCAGTATAATAATAAAAGGTATAATCAGCAATATCTTTATATAATATAAAATTCCACTAATTATATATACCAATTCAAAATCACTTTATAATTATCTCATAAACATTAATACTATTAATGAAAAGAGATTAATGATCGATATTATAGCTATCCAATAGGCATACAAGAATAGAGAGATTATAAAGATCAAATAAATTAATAGAGAATCTAATCCTGCTGATACAATAACTAAATCAAAACCCTACTAAGTATTTAAGGATCTGATTAACAATAATAACATTAAGATTAAGGTTATAGAATAGATTGAAAGAGATTAGAGTATTGATAAGAAGGAAAAAAGAGAAAAGAAATAAAAAGGTTGGATATAAGAAAGGACAATTAAGAGGTATAAGTTTAATGATCTTAGAGAATTGCTAGTATTGGGATATGGATTATATAATCACACTAGTATCTCGGTATAGCCCTAATAACTATATTAAATAGATTCGTAGCTTTTTAGTTTAGATTCTTAAGTAATATAACAATATATAACTGAAGCAATAGTACTATATTAGCTTCACTATTCCCTAATGGTGATATCAATAATCTTTAATTAGTTTTTCTATTTATATAGTCTCTTTAGTTTCTTTATTAACTATTATAACCTCTATTTCTATTATATAGAGAAAGATGGTCGGCGAAGACGAAGTTCTACCTGTATATAGTGCCGGCTATGAATCTAGGAGATAGTGGAGATTATAGGAGGAGGTGTTGTGAATCTCTTATTTTATATTATTATTCTTTTTAGAGCTAATAGGATTTGTATAATAAAGATCTGTTTTGAGGCAAATGAAAAATTAAAGCTAGTGAGGTTTCGAATGATACGAATAATGATGATGATTAGTGAGCGGCGAAGTATATAGATTTATTTTGAAGGATATTTGTTGAGCTGAATATGTAGGAATAGTGAGTGACTTATTTATTAGATACTCTCTAGGAGTTTCTGATTCAAGGAAGATATTTATATTATGAAGGATATTATAGTTTAGTTATTTGTGGATTATAGTTAGTAAGGATAAAAGAATTGAATTAGTTCAATTGAATAGGAGATTGGATTGATAATAGGGATTTGAAGGAGATAGATCTTTTTATAATTTGTTACTACTTCAATATCGTTTTTCCATTATTTTTCGATATATTTATACCTTTTCCGAATATCTATCTTTATATAGATCGATTCACTTTATTTTTGTTCGATTGGGATAGGTAGTGAAAATTTTATATATATATAGGGTTTGCTATTCCTATTATAATGGGTCAAAATCTACTTCTTAATATTTCCGAGCGATATCGATCGGGCTGCTCCGTTTCTCTAGGGGAGAGTAATCTTTAGGATATAGAAGGGCTCTTTATATATTTTATTATTATATTTATATGTTTCCTATTATAATCAATATAGCAACCTACATTTACACCCCTTTCTATTTGCAATAGAGAGAATAATCGTTTTTTTATTCCTGATAAGTTTATAGTTTCTAAAGGTGTATATCTCTTTATCAAGAGATAATATGTATCTATAGAGGGGTATCCAATTCCTGGTTTTGATAATAAACTAGCTTGTTTAGGAGATATAGAAGGACCTAGGTTTTTCCTGAGAGGTTTTATTAGTATGCGTGACAACGCCCTTTCTGTATTGTAACTCTAGATTCTAGTCACATCTGAATACCCCTAGGGAGGTCCGCTACAGACGTTAAATAAATAAATAAATAAATAAATAAATAAATATAGAGAAAGATTGATTTCTATTTTGTTAATAATTAAACTATGGCTCCTTTATATCTAATAAAAGCTACTCCTTATATTAACCTTCTATCTATTATAAATCTTCAAATAGAATCTATATATCCCTGATATTTATATAAAAATATATTCACTTGATTTGAATAAACTATATTAATTGAGTATATACTAATAAGATATTGAAATAAGTATTTTGTAAATATTGAATGATTTTCCTTTGATACTTATATAACTTAAGTAAACTAGCTTATAGGATATATTATATTGGATTGGGTGTAATTGGAAAGATAGATAGTGTAATTAACGATTTGAAAGTATATTACTTTATTATTTTTATAGAGAAATTCGTTTTTGTATATATTTTATATAATAGTATTAGATAGTAAAAGAAAATCTTTTGTATTTATTATATCGATATTGAATCTCTATAGAATCTTCTTTATATAATTGGATTGATATATTTTGAGAGATTGAATTTATTGAATTTATTCTATTTGAATGCTTAAGAATATTCCAGTTTCATTTAGATCTTTATATTTCTATTGATTTCCTATTATCTTTTTTATAGAATCGATATTAATACGATTTCCTATTATTAATAGATTATCTATATATAATAGAATATATATTCCCTTTCCTATAAAAAGATTTAGATTTGTTATTGATTCTTTGAATTTAATTCCTTTGAAAAATCTCTATATAATTATCTATTAAATATATAAAGCTTGTTTAAACCTATAAAAAAACTTTGTCAATTTGAAATATAGTTTATCTTTAAGCTTAATTTCAGAAAAGATTGTTTCAAAGAATTTTAATACTTCTATAAGGATTTCTATATCTATTAACTTATTATGCAAAAATATTATATCAATATCTATATTATCGATTTCTAAATCTTTTATTATAGCTTTTATTAATAAAATATACAATATTGAATACCTTAATATACTTGTCAGAAATAGATAGCAAGTTATGTATAATATTATATATAGGAGTATTCTCGATATAATTTTATACTATAATATAAAATTGCTATTTTTATAATAGAGAAGAGATTTACGGGGGGAAGCTAAAGGATTATATTATTAAGTAATATATAATATATATAATTTCCAATATCCCCCTTATAATAAGAATACTATTATCTAAATATATAAACCTTAATTGATCTATATACAAATTATAAAGAGCTTTATTAATTCCTATAATAATACTAACTTTCTAAATTACCTATAGTATTTATATCTTTTATAGAATTCGAATATTCTATATACTCTTATTATATTATAATATAAGAATACTCTAGTTTTAGATTTTATTCCTCTATTTATAGTAAATAAAATAATGAATAATAATCTAATTATATATAGCTTAGCTTCTGATCTCTTTTAGGTTTTCTTTAATATCAATTATTATAATATTTAATCTTCCAAATCCAATCCTAATCTTTTTCTATATATAATAAAGCTAAAATAGATCAATTGCTTTATAAATATATCAGCTGTTTATTTAATTCCTAATATCTATATAATATAAAACCTTTTAACTTCTACTATATCCTTTCGAATATAATATTATTAGATATCAATATATTTGATTTTATTATGGAACTTATTCTCTTATATTCAATCAATTCTATTTATATTATTATAATATAGAATTGGAATAAATGGTTCTTTATTTAATTATTCACTAAAGTTTTTAACTAGCTTTTCTATTTATATAATCTCTTTAACCTTTTTATTAATTATTATAATCTCTACTTCTATTATACAAAAGGAACTTGATTTTTGTTTTATCAATAACCAAATTACAGCTTCTTTATATCTAATAAGAGCTACTCCTTATATTAACTTTCTATTCACTATAGATCCCCAAATAGAATCTATATATCCCTAATATTTATATATAAATATATTCAATCGATTTAAATAAACTATACCAGTTAAATATATACTAATAAGATATTGAAGTAAGTACTTTATAAATATTAAATAACTTTCCCCTAATACTTATATAACTTAAGCAAACTAACTTATAGGATATACTATATCAAATTGGATATAATTAAAAAGATAAATATTATAACCAACAATTTAAAGGTATATTATTCTATTATCTTTATATAGAAGTTCGTCTTTATATATATTATATATAATAATACTAGATAATAAAGGAAGATCTTTTATATCTATTATATTAATACCAAATCTTTATAGAATCTTCTTTATATAATTGGATTAGTATATTTTGAGAGATCCAACTCATCGATTTCGCTCTATTTGAATACCTAGGAATATTCTAGTTTCATTTAAATCCTTATATTTCTATTGATCTCCTATTTTTTTTTATAGATTCAATATTAATATAGTTTCCTATTATTAATAGATTATCTATATATAATAGAATATATACTCCCTTTCCTATAAAAAGATTTAGGTTTGTTATTAATTCTTTAAGTTTAATTAATCTTTTTGAAGAATCTCTATATAATTATTTATTAAATATATAGAGCTTATTTAAATCTATAAAAGGACTTTTTAAGTTTGAAATATAGTTTATTTTTGAATTTGATTTTGGAGAAGATTATTTTAAAGATTCTTAATATTTCTATAAGGATTTCTATATCTTTGAAGATACTATTATCCTTAAGACTTTATAATTTATATTTGATTATATCTATCTATATTTAAGTATTCTTTTATATAATATTCTCAAGTTCTATTACTTCTTTTAGTATTGTTTTAGAACTATAAATTAGAGTATTTTTAGAATATATAAAGGTAGTAAGTAATATTTTGTATTACTGAATAATTTAATTATAAATACTTATACTTCTTATATTGATTATCCAATTACTTATAGTTATTATTATTATAATAATTATAATAATATCTTTTATATTAAATAATATATCTAAACTTTCTCTTACTTATTTATAATTTAAGTTTCTTTTTATTTATTGATTTATATATTTTGTATATTATTTTATACTATTAATTTTATCTTTTATTTTATAATTTTAGATCTATTATATAAAGGGATTTTTCTCTTTCTTTTTATACTAATTTATTCTAGAATAATCTTTTCTTTAAATAGATATTTATATTTATCAAAGTTAATATCTATTATTCTCTTAATAACCTTATTATAAAGATTAAGAAAGTAATAGATATTATTTCTATTTATTCCAATTATAATATACTCTTCTTTGAATACTCTCGATAATAATTTTTTAAATAATTATTCTGAATATTAGAGATTCTTAGTTTATACTTTATATTTAAATACTTTAAGCTTTTTAAAGTTAGATTGTTTATTATATATAGCTTTATATAATATAATTATTATTAAGAGTATTTCTGTTTTTTTAAAAAAATAATACTTTTATAAGCGATTTATTCTTCAAGTATATAGTATATCTAATAATAAGCTTCTATATCCTAGATTCAATTTCTAATTCATTTAATAATAACCTTGAAGTAGTATTAATATTTTGAATCTTTTTCTTAATAATTCTATTTATTGAATATTTTCCTAAAGATAAAAGTTTGAAGATTAATCCTTTCTTTTTAATCTCAATTTGAAATATTATTCCGAATTCGCTTTTTCTATTATCTGCTCTAATAATAGTAACTTTGGAATTGAATTCCTTTTCTATTTGATTAATCAAATCTATTAATATAAATATTATTATTATTACTAATTTGTTTTTTTATAAATATAATCTATATAGATCTAGTAATATTATCAATAACTATAATAAAGTATCTATTCCTATTTTTAAAGGGTTTTTATATGTCTAATAGACCTATATAAAAACAATATAATCTTATAGGAGTATAAATAGCTATTTGTTTATTGAAATATTTATTTATTCTCTTTACAAAACAAACCTTATATACTCTTTGATTAATAAGCTTTCTTCTTTCAGTATAATATTGTGAAATACTATAATATGTATACTAAATCACTTGACTATATTGGTCGAACG
>JBBMOJ010000355.1:0-43281 GCA_038090695.1 Sclerotinia spermophila | reverse complement strand
AATAAATGTTTTAAAAAAAAAAAAATAATTTTTTAAAAACAACCAATAAAAAAATTAATATGCAACAACTATTTTTTTTGTTTATTTTTTAACCCCGGTTTTTTTTTTTTTTTTTTTTTTTTTTTTTTTTTTTCCTTTTCGTTAAATGTGTGATTTGACGATAGAGGCAATTCCGAATGAAAATCAAAGTATGGCTTGAAGAGGTTGGGAAGGAAACATAATGGTGTTGAAGAACTTGAAGAAGAGAGGAGTTAAGTAGGTCACCACAAAGAGAGGAAAAAGAAAAAGAAAAAGAAAAAGAAAAAGCTTTCTTTACTCGATCTGAATGAAACTGTGTGCTTGGTTGTGGGACGGGAGAAGTTTTAGTGCTGTGCTGGCATTGTAGCATAGCAGAGTATAGTATAGCATGAGCTGCATGGTTCAAGGATTTGTTCTGCTTCCTTCCTTTCTTCCCCTCCTTTACGATAGGATAAATGTGGATGGATGTTTGGAGTATTTATTTGGTAGAATTGGTAGCACGATGTGTTGATGTGTTGATGTATCGATGTATTGTAGATGGATGTACGATAGATTGATATCAATCTTATCCAGAACCCTTTCTCACTTCAAAGAAAAGAAGAGTATGAGATATATATATATATATACATATACATATATGATTTCAAGATCTCTACAATTCAATCAATACCTTGTTCTATAACCATCTTCAAGTAAATGCCAACACACACACACACACACAATACAGAAATACGCAAGTAGTACTATAACCATATATCAACAGAGTATCAGACACAAACCCAACATCTCCGACTACCCTTCAACTACCCTTCAAAAACTATATGTACCTCCCCCCCCCGCCCCCCCCTTCAACAAATCCAAACAATCCTCCTAAAATTAAAAAGACGGATAACTACATCAGATCTCATCAGATTACATCTCCACATCTCCACATCTCCACCATCCGAGACACACAAATTCAAGGTACCCGTCCTCCTATAGACCAAGCCACTAAAAAGAAGCAATTACAATCACAATCACAATCACAATCACACTCACATTTACATCCCAGTGTCCATCTTCTAGCTGCTCATCTCTCAATTTAAAGGCATCTCTTGTCCAACAAATATCTTGTTCAAATCCAATCCAACCTTCCCACCATTCTATCCACCAACAAAATATACTTTACTTCCCACCAAACCCCCCCCCCCCCCAAAAATCCATTCCACATCCCATATTCTATACCTTTAATTTAATAACCACCATCACATCTCCCTAAAAACATTCTCGCTCCCACATGATCAACTCAACTCAACACAACTCAACTCCCATGCATCATCCTTCGAAACCTCCCATTCAATATCCAAAAACAACGTTTCTACCCCTTAACAATCAACATCCTTCCCTCATCTCTCATCTCTCATCTCTCTCTTACCCCTCTTTTCCATTCACCCCACCCTCTTTCCATCCCCCTGACAAAGTATGACACCCGTCCCTAAAACCACCTACCTCCGTTTCCGTTTCCATTTCCATGTTCCACTTCCTAATCCCTTCAAAGTCCATTCACTTCCTCCACCCAAACATACCACTCTCCCTTTCCCTCTTCTTCCCCTCGCAGCCTCATACTTCACACTCTCCATACAGTCAACTGAAACACAAAAAACTCACAATCCAAAAACAACAAGCAATCCCATCCCCATAGTCACACAAGAAAGCACAATCCTCACAAAATGCATATACATCTATCACATGGCACCGAACAAATATTCCAAGTTCCAGATCACATTTCCATTTCCATTTCCATTCTCTTTTGTTTCCATTCTCCGCTTCTCCTACCCTCCCTAGAACGAGCTAGAAACCCACCATATCGGCCAGCAACGACGCTAAAAGTTATGTAACAGCAATCCGCTAAATACTCAGTATATGTATTCCCCATCCCAAAATGCAACAAACACCGCAAAGAATAAAGAAACGCTGTAGCAGATATGCCAGTCTTCTTATGCCCCTCCATATGCTCTCCGTGTACTTCTCCATATATGCCCAAACACCAATGATGTACAACAACCACTTTGACTCGGTCCCCCCAAACATATGAAATTGAACCCCCAAAAAGAAATACACGACAGAGTTATCTGTGCGAAGTGTTGTACTGACTAGAGCTTTTACGCTGTAGATATGGGATAACATGCTATGTGGCATACACCATATGTCTCCCTGGTCATTTTAATCCTTGGCCAGTCACCCATCCGCCAAAACCCCTAAATCAAACTAGCTGAACTCCCCTCCTCCTGAGTCTGTACCTTCTTCGATTTGTCCCTCTTCTTGCTCACCACATCCTTCAAAACCATCAGTTTTTCCTCTGTAACCCTAATCGCATCTTCGACTTCTCTCCCTTCCATTTTTTCACTCTTCAGCCTATCTTCTATATCCAATCTCTCCATAGGCATTCTCCTCACTTCTCGTAATCGATCCATTCCCGCCCTCTCTTCTAACCACAACCAAAGTTCGCTTTCCTCTTTTCTCCAAATCTCTTCATATGCTGCGATCCTCTCCGGAGTACCAAGGTAGCTCATCCCAATATCTCGATTCCCACCACCTCCGATAGGAAATCCGAAACGGAACCAACTTGCTACTAGAAGCCCGACGAGAAGTCCATAGAGTATATTTCCTGTCATCAATGGTTTGATGATATCGACAATTGGTTCAAAGATACCACGGACGGGTTCGAAGAGACCCCAATTAGTTACCTCTGGTTTACTCTCTGAAGCACCGTCGGTAACCTTACTAAGATTGTTTACTCTCGAACCTTTGCGACCTCTCTTCTTGCCTTTACCAGGAACGCCTGGTGCTCCAGATCGTTTGGTACCGACAGCTGCTTTGAGGGCAGCGATGACATCTTTCGTGTATTGCACTTGACCTTCATTGGCACCCTTTTCAATTGGCGCTGTTTTCAAATCAGTACGGTAATGCTACATATCAGAAACCACAAGCGAACTTACTTTTCAGCCAACTTTTGCCTGTCCACTCAATTGCGCAGTTAACCTGCAATCGAGTACCATTGCCTTCTGACCATGAAAGGCAATACCTAGTCTTGGTGCTGAAAACATTACCACTAGGTACATCCGGAGTGACCGTTGATATCGTTACAGAAACTGCCTTCTCAAGGTCCAACGCATCCAGGGTTTCTGTGGAGACACATTTGGTTTGCTTGGGACCAATCGCGCCGTTCAGAGGCTTGATATAGGAGTAATTCCGAACCTTGTTCTCCAAAGACAAGGGAATTTTGGCGTTCTCATCGTAAGTCAACTCTAGACATTTCTGCTCATTGGTAAGCCAGTCCCGCATCCAAGTTATAGATGCAGGCCCAAACATAAGACTATAAATCTTCCCAAGAGGAGCCGGAATAATTTCATCCGCAAGTATCTTCGCATAATGTGTATCGCCGTCGAAACAATTTGTTGGGGCATGTGCACTTGGACCAGGATAGTCTGCTACAGCGGTTGGGCTGCTTTGTTTACCTCCTTCGGTCTGAGCTCCATTTGTCACAACAGCAGCGGACGCCTTTCTACTAACCACCCCTTCACCCGACTCGCTACCCACGACACTACCATCGGCCTGTGTGAAGCTTATGCCGTCTTCATCGTCTTCATCTTCGTCGTAGACTTCTCCGCTGCCTTCGCTGTCATCTGATGACTGTGAGATACTACCTGGACGAGAAAGAGGAACAGTGCCATCATCTTTCACAGTCTTGTCCCCGCCAGTCCCTTCAAGGGTAACGCCATTTAGCGAGCTTCTCAAATTTGGATGGCCGATCTTCCATATGCCAACTATGAGATCATACGTTGAATCACGACTTGTAAAACTAGCAAATATATTCTTCGCATGTAATGTCGAAATCATCAAACCATTCTTGAAGAGCAGTGCAGTGCTTCTTTTCTCCACAGAAATGATCTCGTCAAAGCTCATAACCAATGTTGTGACCCAACCAAAAATATTGCTACTGAAACACAAGTGACCTTCGGAAACGTACAATCGACCATGAGCGAGGATTTCTCTTTGCAAAGCGCAGCTGTAGTCTTCAATAAGATAGTCATCATCTGGTACGCTTCTGAATAGCGAATGAAAATCCTTATTTCTTTTTTTGCTTGCCACCGCAAATCCTGTGATCTTGGGGGCCCCTGAACCTGGGCTTCCAATAGAAGAATTAGCTGCAACAATTGCCGCTCCGATTGCTGTACCAGTTGCCGCAGAGCTACCCCTTTTCCTATGGTTTGCAGCGCTTCGGATACTGCCGCTACGTTGGATACCAGATTTCCCCTCGAACACACTTCCATTTGGAGGGGTTCGATCTCCGTTCGTACTTGGCTCGTAGACAGAACCTGGGCGCGCCAGAGAATGTAAGTCTTCAAGTTGAGGTGTAGCGACTGCTTCGAGATTTTCTCCAGTCAACATATTTGGTGCAGTGGCGGAACGATTCGCGAAAGAATGGTCATCCCTAGCGGGATCAGGCCTTCCGCGAACTTCCTCTGGATACTTCGGCATTGCGGGAGTGTTTCCTTCTTCTGAAATCCCGAATTGGCTCAAACTCAGATCGCCCATACCCAATGTCTTAACAGCTGGCTCTTTTTCTTCCATAAGATTCTCTTTATCTATCTTCTCTCCTAAAGCTTCGACTTCCGGGCTCTCAATCTCCTGTATACCTGGTATTGTGTGTGCACCAGTTTTAGTTCTCGCCCCCCCTGGAACTGAGGTGTTCGTGATACTGTTGCTCAATGTATTTGCAGCGTTCTGAGCGGCAGAAAAGACCGACGAGAAAAATCCTGATTGATTTTGTCCTGGTGTAATTGCTCCGTTCTCTGGTGTTGGTGTCAACGGCGCAGATTGGATGTTAGATAATTTACTAGGTACTCCTGAAGCAGAACCTGATTGAATTCGTCGATGTGATATCATATTCCCAGAAGGAGAAACTAAAACATTGGAAGCGGAGCTGATAGGAGAATCCGGTCTAGTGACAGAAGTAAATTGCGGTGATCTTGTGTCGGTCGGTGTCGGGGGTGTGTTAACAATAACAGGGGCCGGCCTGTTCACAGATGGTGGAGTCTGAGGACGTGGGGTTGTATCGATGGTAGTGAGCTTGCCCCTTCCGACTTGTGGCCTCTCAGGAGACGAAGTTGTAGATCGAGACTTCCCGGGGGACAGCTGTTTATCAGAAAAGATTGAACCAACTTTCACATTGATGAGACTCCCCGGCCTGGAATCAGCCCCACCGTCCTTTGTATTCAGTGATTGATCAGCCCCGCCCCCTCCAGCCTTGCGGTCTGGACTTGTATTTGTGCTTGCCTCGCGTCTAGGTTTGAAAACGTCCTTAAGTCTGCCAACTGGTGAAGACGACCGCCTTTGAGATCCGTCGGTGGGAGCTCGAAGGTTTTGGGAAAGGCTCTTGAAAGGTGACTCGGAGTTAGCCAGACTGCCTGTGGAATCTGCAAATGCTTCTCCTTCTGAGTGCAAAGTTAAGGGTCCGATTTGTGGAAAAGTCGATGTATGTATGAGTGGAGATGAAGAAGTGAGGTATCCAGCGTGCGAAGGGTGCGTAGTCAATGGTGGAGGTGTTTCGGTGGCCCTATCAAAGCAACAATTTGAATTAGTAAATTAATTACCCAAAGCTAAGATCAATTCTCCACATGTCAACGCAAAGACGTGTGCTAAAAATAAGTAAATGTTGTGAGATGTATCAGAATACGGGCAGCAATTGCAAATAAAGCGATTTGATGACCATGCGATGTCAATGTTGTGGTTTTAGAGTACAACTGTGCTGTATGCAAGATTGACGATGGTAATGGGGAACAAGCCTGCAATGTTTGTGGATGTGACGCCTGAGATGCCCCTAATGGATGTCCCCGAACTTTTTCGCTTTTTAAACCATGTCTCATTGTAATCCCCAAATCTTGAAATAACCGCGCGGGATTGATAGACAATTGTCGGCGAAAATAGCAGAGGGAAATGAATTAATCAAAGAAAAAGGAGAGCAAGCATTCAAATCCGAAACACCTGTGGAAAGAGCGGGTTACTTACGACTCCGTTTCCGAATCATATGTTAACAAACTACTTCCACCAGAAGGATTTCTGTTGATGGGATTTCTGATATTGTTCTCCAAAGTTCCTCGCTCAGCAATATATTTCCCTCGAGCTACTTCTTCTGCCAAACGTTGTTCGGCCTCTTCTCGTTGTAATCGTTTCTTTTTATTTTCGAATTTTTTCGGCACGAATTTTTTAAGGCTGTTCGATGCATAGCTTTCCTCTTCAGATTCCGAATCTCCTTTAATTTTATCTATCACTTGCTCTAGTGAGGCGCGGAACCCATGCGAGATATCACTTGCGCCGCTCCTCACTGAATGCGATGTTGAATTTCTATGCCTTCTCCCATTTCGCGATTTCGAAAAGATACCCGTTGATTTAGAAGATTCCGAGGCAGTCGGCGATGTGGGAATGTCGTCCATGGCGGGGGTATCAGCCGGAAACCTGGAAGATTGAATAAATGGAGTCTACCATGTATTGAGGAAGGGATCGCAGTTGGAAGACAATCTGTTCGAAATCGAGATATTGACATGCAAAGTAATGTATGTAAATTGTACTTGGTGATATGCGGGTAAGTCCTGAGTAAGTAGCAGATGGGGGGGGGGAGGTTGAAATATGTAGATTCAAAGTCTATGAAGTGAGTCCAAGATAAGGAGAAGAAGAAGGTATTAATTATGTGGTATGATAGTGAAATCACAATCGGCTCGACTGGAATGAGACAAGAGACTGACTTATTAGATTTGGGGATGGACTAAAGACCGTTTCATAAAAGTACTGTACTGTACTCTCCATTCGAAAACCTGACGATATGACGCATCAATATGACGCTTAATGGAATTGGATTGAATTGAATTGATTGATATGGTATAAATTGTTTAAATATCACCATAACAAACAAAAGACGTCAAATTCAAATAAGCTTTCAAACCCGTTTTAATTCTCTTCATCATTCCTGCCTAAGTTATTTGATTCATTAAGTTACACCCAAGAAAGAAAGTTCAATGAACCTACCTACCTACCTTGCACTTGCCTACCTATCGTGCTATCTTATCTGTCCCTGCCCATCTACTCTAACACGACCTTTTCCTATGAACTCATTGTCCTCCTCTCCTCACGTCATTGGTAGCCGAGAATCCAAGTTATGCAAGGGAAGGAAGTTGTTGGCTGCCGCCCAGTTTAAATTCTGGGAATTGAGGTTGATTGGATTTCCAAGGCTATTTTAATCCTATAGGTATAACTAATTACAGGTATTAACATCTAGTACGCACCTTTTACAAGATGCTTCGAACCTCTGGATTGATCTTCCTTAGCCTACCTACCTACCCACCCACCTAGTACATACGATGTATCAAATACCGAGAATGAAGCTACTGTGAGCTCATCACTTCTATCTACCTATGTACCTACAATAAGTGTATGGATCTCTTGGACAGAAAAATAGGGGAGAATATTCCATAGTATTGCATTCATTTGTGTGTTTTGGGTCTACTCGTACTTTACTCTGCACAGTACAGTACAGTACAGTACAGTACAATCATTTCCTACATGCGGAGAACTAGCCGAGGAAGGTTGAAAGATAAGCAGTTCCCATTACATTACCACGTGATTACCCCAGACAGCCTAATCTATCCCTATCCGATGATCGCATCTAGCCTTATTCCTCATTCTTCAAACCTCCCTCCACACACACATAGAACCAATATTTGAATCCATCTCATTCCATTACAATCTTTTGTAAAAACTCACTGTATGACCTGAATAAGTTGAAAATTCCTAATAACTATGGAAGCTTCTTCATTAGCCCTGGTATATTCTGATCTTACGTTAAAACGTCATGATCGCCTCTAACTGATGATCAACACAGGCCCACGATCATGCTCGCGCTGCAGTACTCGCGACACATAGTTCAGATACAACTGTCGCAATAAACGAACATGCATTGGCTGCGGGGGAGTTTGCAAAAGCTGCATCTGGAACAGGAAGCGCAGAAGCTTCCAGGACTTTAAGACTTCTGGAACAACATCATCAACGACTCTCAGAACTCCTTCGATACCCCGCCGAACATCCTGTAAATCCAAATTCGAACGCCAACGAAACCGAAGTAAAGTCTGTCACAGAAAAGCCAGTATCAGCATCTGCGGCTGTAGCAGAGTTACGCTCTTCCAAATCAGACCTTGGTCCTCGCGCACGAAATATCTCAAGCTCGCAAACGCCCAGGCGCCTCCCCCCGCGCGAATTGTCTTCTTCAATTGCCAGTAATCTAGCTTCTGCAAGAGGCATACGCTCAGGCCATAGTCGTCAGCCACTCTCGCCAACTTTATCAGCTTTACAGCCCCCAGGCACTCTTGAGGGACGTCGAGAAAGCAACAAAAAACCGAATGTTGCATCCATTCCAGAGCACTCCACATTTAAGCCCAGCTGGGAACCCCCTCAACATACTCAAACTAAAGCAGATCCTCAAACTTCCACATCAAGAACGTCTGCGGTCGCTGAGCCAAAATCGTCTCCTGCCACTGCCCAAGATGACGGCTTCTCAAAGTTCTACAGTGCCTTTAATAGTGTCGTTTATAAGTTATCCGCCCCATTAGCATTTGCCGGTTTACCGTTGTTCTCAGAGCCTGATCAGTCCCCAAAGTCACCAGAGTCATTACCCACAACAACTCGCAAAAGTAGGCCCCGAAGCAGAGAAAGGTTGCCCACGGAGGAGCCTGATCTTACCAAATACATATCCAAAGCCGCTCTTCGTGCGTCTGCTCGTGATGGCCATCCAGGCAACGATTCCTTCTACGTCGTTCCCACCACGGGTGGCATGGTATCATATGCACAGATTCTCTCTTTTGAGAAGAAAGAACAACGTCGTTTGGCCGCGTCCATGCACGGCATAGATCCGCAACTCTTCCCTGATCCAAATGACGAGGATGATTTTGTCGACGCTCGCGAAACTCCTATGCCTAATTCCCCCAGCAAATCAAAAAGTAATCGTCGTATAGCGGGTAAGGAAACGGATATTCGAATTGAGGAATTAGATCTCGAAAATAAGAGTCTCAAAAAATGCATCGACAAACTCAGTAACCGACTCCATGCTTTCGAAATGGCAGCGCAGAATAATGGTATGGCTTTGCAAGAAAGTATCCGTCTGATGCGACCTGACGATAGGAGTCCCGGCGGAAAATCAAATGATGAAATGGCTAGGAGAGTCATAGAGCTGGAAGAGCAAATGAAAGTTATAAATAAAGAAAACCAGAGACTATTCCGCGATAACCAAAGGTACCGAGACACGCTCTTAAGGTACAGGGAAAAGTTCGATGCATTGAAGGCTGGAGCGAGGGGCAGAAGAGACAAAGATTTGAGCGGGAAAGAAGTAGAATCAAAGGAGGGAGGCGAAAAAGTAGGGAATGGCGCGAATAAGCCGGTAGGAAAGGATACGAGGGAAGTGAGCGGAGGAAGATTCATGGCGGGATAGAGGATTCAAAAACATCTTCACAACGTGATATACTCGAGACCTGTCTCGATTCAATATCAAGTGTGTATGTAAAGTATCACTAGCTATATCGGGCTTGGAACCCGGTAAAAGGAAACGGCAAAAGGTGTATCTCGAGATCTTTAGCATTAATTGATTCTCTCATTCATCATCTATGTATAAACGAGACAGACCATTCAATCATGGATCAAAATCATCTTCCAGATCTAACACCTACGTGCACTACTGTTATCATATCGAGACAAATCTAACTCCAATACTTCAGAGTTTCATTCAGAATTTATACGTGTCATTGTGCACTAGTAGTGGTGATACTTGCACGAATAACGAACGAGGTAGACGGCTATATGAGTGTGTGTCGAACACCAAGTCAAAATACTCGTAATGCACATTTAGACAACAGATGAATGAAAATTCCTCTAATAAAATTTTCTACTTTACTCGACGAATATTTCTTTCGCCGTTTACTCCAGACTTATTGTCTCGGGCTTGCCAGAGTATATTGAGTTTCCGCTTTCATTTCTGCGCTGTCGCGTTTGCGCTGCACTCCCCAATCTACAGAAATCTATCCCAAACTCCCGGTGCATTCGAATAACCAAGACGCTTTCCACAACGGCCTATTCGGCTCTGCTTACTTCCCTCCTCAAGGCCTTTAGCTCGTCCGCGATATCCTTTACTCCACCCTCCCCGGTAACCCCGCTTTCTTCAAAACTCATCCTTCTTCCCCAGCCCTCGGGTTTCCTCTTCAAAAATGCACCCACACTTCCAAGATAGCCTTCATGTCTCAAAAACATTGCTTTTTTCTCCCCGTTGCTCCAGAATTTTATTGCATAACTCAGTGTATTGATCGTTTGTCTATGCCCCCTGATAAAGCTGCCTCCAAAGTATATCGTTGACAATGAATGTTTTTCTGATTGTAGATATGCAATTTGTCCTATATTGTTGGATATTGCATACAAGAGTGACCGAGAAATATCTCCGTGGGAAAAGGGGGGATCTCCGGTGGAATGGGAGGAGCTAGATGGTTCTTCGCTGTTGTTTTGTCCTCCCGAGTCTTCGGCTAATCGTTCGGCTTCTCGTTTCATGCGGAAGACTTTACCGAAGGAACTTGCGATTGTGCTGCTTTTGAGCCCGATTTTGCCATAATCGGTACCGTAGATGTCACCGACCAACATGTCGACTTTGGCATTGTCACCTCTTTCGGCCATCCCGAGCATATCGTCGAATGTTCGAGCACCAGTCAGGAGGGATAGTAATCCCCAGAGTGTGCCACCACCCAGAGAGGTTCCGCCAACTCGTTGATATTCTCGTGGTCCGGATACTTTGATCATGGATACACCACTTCCTATATTGACAAGGAGATATGGGTAAATGTCTGGGCTGGGCGATGTGAAATGCATAGGATCTCTTTCGCTATATGTGAATACTTCCCGGGGGATTTCGGTGATAAAGAAATCGAGACCTGTGGTTCATTCTCCGTTAGCAGTGCATGATAACAACAGACCGTGTATTATGAAGGAGAGAAAAGTACCGATGATCAAACACTCCATCTCATCTTCTCGTATAACATCGACACCCAAAGCTTCCTTAATCTTATCATAGTACTTATATGCCCCTCCACCAGTCGCCATTACGCATAAATCCCCGGGTCTCGATCCATTGAGTTTTTGTTGCTTGACCTGCAGCTGCTTCATAAACTCCACGCAATCATCTATGCGATCAGTCTCAAAGTTCATAAAATTGAGACGACCGCCGGGCTCGCGCGAATGCGCTTCCCTCGAGAAATATACAAGTTTAGCTAGAGAACCTCCAATCTTGAACACATGTCAGTATATCCAGCACAAGCCCACAGCTATGATTTGAGAAAATGGACTCATACATCTACAGCAATATGACTGACAACCGCCGTATGATTCGGCAGTCGAATATCTTGGGTATCATAATTCCTCTCGTTCACATTCAATTCCTTGGGCGACGCAGAATCTTGATCGACTATGAATGCGCCCGTAACATTAATTTTCACGCTTCCTGGATGGATAATTGTACTATCAATTTCCGCCGTATTTGTTCTCGTGCGCAAATGTCCGCCGACCGAAGCTTGTGAGGAGGGGTTGGTGGGGGTTTCATTATTGGAGGACTTCGAGGTGGAAGGCATGAGATTTTCTTCAGTCTGCGGGATATCCGCAGACATGACGGATTATTGCTGGCCGGAGTGCCAGAGAATTGAAGTTATTATAAAGACATAAATAGAAGATGTTGAAAGAAGAATCTAACATTGATTGTTCGGAGTTTGTTTGATTGCTATTTTGGAAGAGTCATTGCCGAGCCGAAATATAAATATTAGGTTAACCTTAGTTCAGGGGTCATTCTTATCGATAAAGTGCCGCCGTCAATGTAAGTTTCGGTAGTCGAGTACGTACTTGTCTTCCCCCTTTCTTCGTGATCTTCGTGGCAAAATGTGACGACCAACTTGGATTGTACTTTCCACGTGTTCAAGACGATCATGGTGATCATACAAACGCTTATTCGTTGTCCGATTTCGGCAGGAACAATAGGAAGCGACACGCTCTATTGTTTGATTTTGGTTTGCACAATCATCAACACATGCAGCAGTGATCTCCTATGCACTCCTTCTGTCGGATTGCTTTTTCAATCACAATATTCCACAACACAATGAGTACAAACGTAGAAAATGTTGGGTTTGAACTTTTACAGCATCTGTTGTATGATCGTCTTATTTCTCCTGTTTATCTAGCATATGTCTACTTGCAAGTACAAGCATTAAGGGTTATGCTCAACTTCAATCCATCATATAATGTTGATTGGTTTCTGAGAATATATCCGGGCGTGAAATATGTCTGAAATGCAATGAATACAATATTTCAAGTGAATCTGGCATTTCCGTGGTAGGAATTAAGATGATTCCAAGACTGGTGAGTTGGCCTCCACGCCTGCGACTTGACCTTCATATAGACTCATATAAAAAGGGCAGTTAGCAACTTCCACTTAATTTGAATGTAATCTTACATCTCAAGTTAATGCGAGACTTTGAGAGATGGCAAACAGGGCGGCAAAGCTTATCATCCACCGATCATAGAATTCCAGGGTCAATTATTTGAGTTTCAAGTCCAGATGTCAGTAGCTATAGACAACAATGATAGAAATAAAATTTGTAGTCCAAATCAAAGGCCATACATTTTGTATGTCAAAAGACAGGTTTAGAATAGACAACTGGAACATGTCAAATGCTACATGGTCTAGCGATACCCCCTTTTACGCCGTACCAAGCCACGGTACGTACTGTATAATTCGAATATCGATAGAAGCCACGGACGTAATTCCATATAGCAGACCTTGGGATGAGTGAGAAATATTGAGTCTGATTACTGATATGAATCCAAGCTACCTTTCCTTCCAAGATATTTGATGAGACTGCTCTTCTGTACCGGAAATTCAACAGACTGCTCAATATTAGCCATTTTCAAACTTTCCTAACAAAAGCGCTTAGCTATTCTCCTTGCTAGTCGCATTCGACTCATTCGACTCATTCGACTCATTCAACCTCGCCCCTGCCTTTAACTCAGTGCTGCTCATATTATTGGATATCTCTGTTATGAAGGATGAATACTGAGTCAACACAGCATCTTCATCGCCGGCATGTAACACCACCCCTCTGAAGGGTAGTATGCCCAGCCGATGGAATTATACCAGATATATAGGTCAAGTTTATGAACAGCTTATTGGCTATAGAAAAGAGAGCGGAGAGCAGGTTCGGAGATAACTCTGGACTACATTATTAAGGCGTCCTCTACTAACAAGACCACTTAACCCCTTGCAATAGCGACACCTTTGAAGTGTCTCTCATTTTGAAAGGGCTTCAAGAAAGGAATCAATGAACATAACGTAGACCGTTTCAAAGGCCGATGCACATAAATCTCACCTCCTTGGAAAGGTTTGGGTGAGATAAAAGTCTTTAGGAATTGGGCTATTTTCTATGGGGTGATTTCTCAGCATGAACATAGCAGCGATATTATTAGTTTTACTACGAATCCATGAGATGTTTGACACACTAATCAGTGGCTAGCATTCGGTCTTGGGCCTTAATCGATTGGGACTCATTTCTAGATTGCTATTTTAGATCTAATCTGATTCGTTTTGCTCGGCGAGGTCTGATTCTAACTTCTCAGTATAGCAGAGAGACCCTTCGCATAAGAACATTTCGAGAAGACGAAAATCGAGAAACAAGCACGATTGACGGTCGCGAAAAACTCTGCAACAATTCATAGGGTAATTTTGAAAATCAGTGCTTTTACGTAGTTAGTCAATTTATTATTAAATTTAGATATTGTTTGTCGTATTCCAAACCTAAGCCGACGAACTTCAACATCCCCACTACATTCAAAAGCTATCAAGCTTCAAACCTTCCGGTAAACAGTACTTTTGGAAGATCTCATTGCGCAGTCCGAAGTTCTAAGTATCCACTTGACTACTAATTTATACGCAATGAAAGAATGACAAAAAAAATCGATTGAAACTTAAGCGATTGCCCTGGTATTGAGCCCTCATTGTTCTTTTCGTCCCAATCCGTTTATCCGCGAGTTCCAACGCAATGCGTTGATGTCATCTCATCAAAAAATCAAAGAGACTATTGTTACTCATAAGCTCATCCTAAAATAGCTCGATAACGTAGAAATTCGGGATTCAGTTTTGTAGTTATGAGAATAACACAACTCACAAGTTCTTTCAAGTAAATGCCTCGAAAGAAGAGCTCTAGGAGCTCCCCGTTCTACCAAGACGAAGCTTCTTAACTTTCCCCCGCCACTATCAAAAATGAATTACTATAAACCCTCACAATGAATTTGAATTCAATTTCAGTAGCCAATGGCAAAGTATCTATTTTTAACCATTCGCTCCCCAAAGAAAAAAGTCTCGCATTTTTCCAATCCGGCCTCCGAAGAATGCCATATTCATTCACCCCGTCAACTTTCCCTCTCATTTCCATTTTCTACACAAAGGGCCCCACAAATTAATATTCTACGACCACATGCATACACCAGGCTGAAAAAGCTGATATCCAATTGCGGCGTTGATTCAAATTGCCATGTGGAATTGCCTGTTCCGGCGTCGAGAAACCTGATACCAGCCCCCAGACACACCCGCATGTCTGAAATCCCGCCATTGCGGGGATATCTGGGTACAATTATACATTCCTGCTCCCAACTTCAGTTTTGGAAGGGTAACGTTGGTGGATTTCCATAGCTTCCAGAAGGAATGAATAGGTGAAAAAAAGATGGATAGGATTGAAATAGTAGAAAGTATTGTGAATCATTGTTGCAAGAGCATCCATTTGGCACCCTCCTCGATTTACCTCTCCTTGTCTAGGAATGGAGCTCGTTGCCGCGTATCAACCCTCGCCATTGAAAGGAATGATATATACCTCAAGAACCAACTCTTTGTTTGCGCACTCCCCTATATAAATTGATCACTTACCCCTCTTCCGATCCTTTTGTTCTCTATCGTTGTCATCTACAAGTCACTTCCCATAAATCAATTTCAACTTCAGTCTCTATATATCATCTGTATAATCTTCTTTTTAAAGTTTCAACTACAAAACCCACCTCATTATGAAGTTCTCACTCGTTGTTTTGGCCATTACTGTCACTCTTGCCTCTGCGGCTGAGTTTCCAGGTCAACCAGTTTGTGCCGTAAGTTTTCCATCGCAGCTCTCTTAATCACTTGACTAATGACCCGTTATAGAGCGCCTGCATCTCCCAAGCCGTTGCAGAAGGCACCAACTGCGACATCGAAGACACTGCCTGCCAATGCCAAGCCTCCAATCTAGCCAGTATCTCCCGTGTCATCGTTCCATGTATTCTCGGCTCCTGCACTGCTGCTGGAGAGATCCAACAAGCCCAAAATGCTCCAAACCGATGCAATCTTGCTGCAGAGACAACCGCGGCCGCTAGCACCAGTACCGCAGAAAATACTTCGGAAAGCTCTACCTCTTCCGCTTCTCCAGGCTCATCATCGTCTACTTCGGGCCCGGCTTCTACTACTGCGATAGGTTCGTTAACCACGGCGCCCGCTACTACTTCGAGACCTGGCAATGGAACGGTTACTACAGGAGGTCCCACTGCTACTAGTACAGCTGGAGAGGTCACAGAGAACGCTGCGCAATCTGTTGGATTTGCGGGTGTTGGTGGTATGGTCGGTCTCCTTGCGGCCGTGGTCGCTGCTTTGTAGATGGTCTTGTCTTCTAGACCTGGGACACCATAGTACAGTACATCATGCGATGTTCTTTGTATTACTGCATTTTATTGGCGGGAGAGACGGAGGAGGATGTAATAATTATTGGGAATTTGGCTTCTTGTAAGCGCGCTGTCAAAGGGAATTGAAGGAAAATTGGGAAGGGAATGGGTCAAGGGAACGATCCAAGGCATGGCGAGACTTGGCAAACTTACGACATTCATTTGCGGCAAAAATTCTCGTTTTATCTTCATGTAGCTGGTATAGTTCAATAAAATGATCCACATCTGCATGACTTCTCCCGATACATTATCTGATCACCTGCGGTCCTTCGTAAATTAGTGAGAAAGTGGCTCCTTGATGCCGGTGTTTATCTCGAGTTTCTTCCAAGCCCCACCAGCCGACTAGATATAAAGACAAGAAACCTGCTAAGACTTGAGGTTTGATTAAGGTTCGCATAATTATCAGCTCAACCGAGATTGGGAATCAAAAATCACCCCCTCATTGCCAGACAGAAAACAAAACGAGGATGCGGCATGAAGGAGCGGGCACCTAATCACTTGTGGCACCCTGTTTCGATTGCATTTTGAATACCAATTCTGCTGTGTCCCCAGCTACATCTTGTCCTGTGGAAGCTACAGCTTATGAACCGGATGATACACCATATACTGATACTACAGGATGTATTTTTGATGGTGGGACTACTGTAAGAACACTCGATTTCCAACATGTGTTGAAACGCATGGCTGAAATTCTAGGTAGAAGACGCTAGGAAACGCAAACTCTGACTAACACTGTGATCTACCAATGCAGGCTCTCTGCTATCTGGACCATCGTTGGAAAACTTCCATACCAAGTTGACGCATCTCAGATTTTGACATCCATAGGCCCCATTCTGTGGTTTGCTTGGAAGCTTATCTGCCGCGCTTGGCACCAACCTTTGCTATTTCAATTGCTTTGATGCAGACTATACATGCATTTTTGGAAGTTTAAACGCTGTGGCTAGTGACCTTTGTGGTTGAAGGCACCAGAACGAGACTGTTTCCAGAAACATGTTAAGATACAAGAAACAAAATGGGAGGGGGACAAGCTATTCTTCCTTCCCCTCAACTAGATGCACACCCTCACTTGCTTCTCGACTTGGAGTGTGTAGCGTGGTGTACATCAGATGACAACTAATTCACAATCCTGTTGCTTTCATAGAAAAATTTCTTGAGCGCTGTGAAATGAAAAGGCGAAGAAATACCAGTACGCCCAAAGAGACTAAAATTTGATTGGTAAACCTGCCTGGTTTGAGAGCAGAATAGAGCAACTGTTCATAAAGAGGGACTGTAAGATACTAGGGATCCAATAATCAACATAATACAAGTACTCCGTATTAAAAACAGTGCCATGTTGAAGGCCCGAAAGCTTTTAATGCACTTGCTACATTTGATCAGATCATTTACTGAGGTATAAAGCGCTTGATGGAATAAGACGATGAAGACTAAAAACTACGTTGTACTGTGATAAACACAACATGATTGTTTGGTAGTAACAGAATATCGAGAAGAGAAAATAGATGGCGATAAGACAGATAATCGGCGTCTCAATCTTATCGCCCGTTTCTGCCACCCCGCACCAAGGATAAAAGCCAATCACAAATCCCATAGATTAGTTAAGCATACCATCACTAAATTTTTGAATACCTGCGGAATGAATCTTTACAATCCAGATAACCAGAACTCGATGGACGATCGAAATATTTCGCGACAACGAATTTCCACTATCCTCCGGTCCTTTTAAAATGTCGCCGTCTGAATCTACCACTCATAATGACGACTTTGATGACGTCTTCGGATCTGAACCAGGTTCTCCCACATTTGACGGCAGGAACATGCGCCATCGAGATATGTTTGGAGTTGGAAATACAGAGGTTTCAGATATACCAAGATTAAAAGAGAAACACGAAACCGAAGGATATAGAGATGGTGTTACAAAGGGAAAATCTGAGAGTGTGCAAAAGGGATTTGACGAGGGTTATGGATTAGGTGCTGTGTTAGGGTTGAGGATAGGAAAGATTATCGGAATTCTTGAAGGGATTTCTGGGGCAGTTTCTGTGTCTGTGAGCAAATTCGAAAATGAAGAATGGTCGAAAGAGAATGGTCGGTTAGAGCAATTGTTCAACAACGCAAAGAAAGAATTAAAGACAGAAAAGGTGTTTGCAAGAGAGTGGTGGGGCGAGGATGGAATATGGAAATTTGAAGTTCCAGGGGAGAAGGAAGGAAAGGTCGTCGTATTCCCCGATGTCGCTGCAGCACATCCTCTGCTCAGAAAATGGGAAGAGATCGTGGAAGAGGAGACACAAAAATGGTCGTTGGATATGGAGTTGATGGAGGGAAATGAGGAGGATGATGTGCCTGTGGGACAGCATATGAAAGCTGACACCGCAGAACAGAGGATTGGTACGGTGAAAACGGATCTGAATTGGTGAAAGAGCATTCGCCACATGGAAATCGAATGATCAAACTTGGAGGCAAATCCGCATGTCCACGGCATATACGAGAGTTGGCCAGCAGATGCCATCCTGTGATTACAAAAGAGTCAAATCAGGATATGTCGTCACACATCGATACCCACGTATCAGAGGAGATTGACGGTTTGGCGTTGAACGGAAACCTAATGAATAAATCTCCGTGTGCTCGAGGGCATTTACAATATGCATCCTTTCCTCGTCTTGTCTACATTTTAATGTAAGCGGGCCTAAGGATTGGATTCATCGGTCCTATCGTCAACGCCTCACAAAATCATTAGCTAGCCATCTATAGAACGGATCAGATCTCGGGATCACAAGTTCAGAAGAAACCCCACCTTTTTCGGAAGTCTAAAGAGACAAAATGAATTTTCAGGGACCCAAGCGCACACCTAATTTTGTCACTAAACACAAGTTAAAAGTTAACGAGCGAGACGAGTAGCATTTTGTGGCCTCTGGAACCCTTCGGACTCATTTGAGATGTTCATGGCATCAATCCACACTTGAAGGTTAACTTTTTTGCCGCGGGGGATGCGAATTGTAATAGAATAGAATGGGCCAATCATAAATATATTCTGATACCTACGAGTAGATCTTTCATTTGTACTATATGTATCGTACTGTACTGTATACACTCGATTGATTTGACTCCAGATATGAGAAATGAACAAGATAACCAACCAACTTTGAGCGCTTACATAGACCGACCCATTTGCCAGGGGAGGGTTTCCATGTGCAGAGTACCTGCGTACTGTGGTCAAAGCACACAGATAGCCAGCCACGATAGCCTTTCCAACTTCTGCATGTTTTGTTCTTGAAACGCACTAGTTCTATGAAAAGTGGCTAGCAAGATAGAAGCTTAAAACCCCCGAGCCAATCAAAGACCTGGGTGAAAGGATATTTCAATGATCTACGATTATCCCCCACCAATTACATGTCATGGAACTTATGGTTGTCCTGTACGAGTATTGTACATCTAAAAGTAACTAGGACATGCCACTCTCGCATTCGATAATACCTTCATGATCAAAGCGATACCACATACATTAATCGTCTGTTTGTAAAAAGACCGCGGGTTCCTAAAGTACCACAGGCCCTAGTAAGAAGAAGAGGATCCAGATGAAAGCACTTGTTGGTCTCTCCTTATATCCCCCCCCCAATCCACCTAGGTAGGTAGTTATATTAGTTGGAAGGCCAAGGAGCCAGCAACAACGGCCTTGCAACATTGGACGAAAAGCAAACATTGTTCGTCTTGAATTCACGGAAGTTGGTATTTTCCCATTTCCCTAGCTGCTTACACAGACACTTCTTTCCTTACTGATTGACTCTCCTCCGTGACTACCCATCAACGAAATCTACCCACATCATAAATTTAAGTCTGTACTCTGTCCCAATATTGATAACCAAATCAAGAAGGGAAAGAGGTACTTGTTATGTAAGTGGACACTTACTTTTTTAGTATCTACCTACCTACCTACCTACCTACCTACCTAGCTAGTACTATCATCTCTTTTCCTGTATCTGACTCTTCGTTTTCTTTTCCTTTCTATTCTCTTCTCTTCTCTTCTCTTCTCCTCTCTCTCTCTCTCATCCGTAATAACTACCTACCTACCCACCTACCTACCCACCCTACAACTCCTCCATCTTCAACCTCACCGTTCGCCTCTCGCCTTCACTCCTAGCAAGCCCTCGCACTTCTTTTCCCTATTAATTCCCTATTCTAAAGATTTCATCCTTCTATGGGCTTGCTGTTCATTCCTTTAAAGATTGTTTATATTTCTATTCTTGAATCCTAGGTTTCTGACCATTTCGAATTAATTCATCGGCTCGAAAAAAACAACTACTACCTTCAAATGAGCAATCGCATTGCTTTTTTTCTTGTGCATTAAACCCCCTATCATACGAGGTAAGTTGTCAGAAATGTCTCATTTCCCTTCTCATGCTTCAGCCTTCCATTTAATATATTCCAAATTCTGTCATTTGTGTCACCAATTGGCGCAGTAGATTGCGGTTACCCAGTGAATGGGAAAAAAAGACTTTTATTGATCTACACAGCCTTTACCTCCAATGCGACGAGGCGAGGCTGGGAGCTATATAATACTTCACAATACTTTCATCTTCTATCTTATAAGATCTCACGATTCTCATCTTCCTTTCCGCTTTCCATTTTATTCAACTTGGAATCATATATTCGTCTTTACTTGTCAATCTCTTCTCAAATTGAGTTCTACACACGCCATACTGATCTCTTTTAAGTAATCTTTAGCAGCCATGAAGGCTACCCTCATTTCCTTGGGCCTTATTGCCTCTGTCTCGGCCAATATTGTCTTCAATCATGCCCCACTAAGCTGTGATATTCGAAGCTCTAATTTATACTATGGTTGTCTCGAAGGTCAAAATTGTACTGATGATGGAACTAATGAGTAAGTAACTTTGGACAATGCAACAAAAATATAGAGCTAATGTTCTTTCCAGATGTTATGTCCCAACCACTCCAATGCCATCCCGTTATTATCCAGTCGTAGTCAAAGACCGAGCCCTTGAGCCAAGAGAAACTGTCTACTCAACAGATGGTAGCTGTGGTCCTGCCAATGGGAATACTCTCTGCGACCCAAACAGTACAGTGTACAAAGGATCATGCTGCTCGGTAGGCTACCCAAACAAACCGTGGAAGATCAACAACTGATGCCGATCATAGTCATATGGCTGGTGTGGAAATGATGATGCGTGAGTACATGGACAATCTTTATTATCTTTAAAATTGTTACTAACCTTTCACAGTCATTGTGGAGCCGGATGTTTATCTGGATGTACCAGCGGCACTACAACTCCAAGCGGCACCTCTCCTCGAAATGATGGTCGATGCGGAAGTGTGAGTTCTTGATATTTCCTTTTGTGATTCTGGGATTGATATACTGACCTCGATAGGCTTTCGGTGGTGCTACCTGTGACGCAAAAGGTGCATTTGGTGGCTGTTGTTCTGCGTATGGGTGAGTCATGCTTTTACTCACATTCACTTTGAGCTTCTTGTTATCAAACGCATTCTCTAGCATTAATGAATGCTGATTTTAACATTTGTAGCTATTGTGGCTCTACCACCGATCACTGTTTGGCCTCGAATGGTTGCCAGAATGGATGCACAGGCTCAAAGCCTACCACACCCGCTGGTTCTACTACCACAGCTGCAGCAGGCGGCGCAGCCCCCTCATCTACAGTTCAAGAGCCAGTGATTGCTCCAGCCACTTCCACGCTTCAACCTGCCGCAGCCAGCAATGCACCAGTTACTACTGATGGAACATGTGGTACTGCTAAAGGAGGTACTGTTTGTGGCGATTGGAAAAATGGAAATTGTTGTTCCGCATACGGTTTCTGGTAAGCGTATTCCTTCACCCCCAGAATTTCAATAGTCTAACACAGGATAGTGGTAATACTAATGCACATTGCGGTGCCGGATGCCAGTCAGGAGACTGTTTGAATGCGCCTGTGGTTGCAGCCCCTGGTCCAATTGCAGCTCCCGCTGCCCCAGTGGGAGGCGCCTTTAACATCGTTGGCCAATCTGGAGTTCCCGCTATGCATGCCGCCCTCATGCCAAATGGGCGAGTTATGTTCCTCGACAAGTTAGAAAACTACACCCAATTGAAATTGCCAAACGGGTACTACGCAATGTCTTCAGAATATGACCCAGAGACTAACGGAGTAGCAATTCCTTTAGCTTATAAAACAAATGCATTCTGTTCCGGTGGTACTTTTCTTGCTGATGGACGTGTTGTTTCTCTTGGGGGCAACGCGCCTCTGAATTGGCTTGATCCAACCATTGGTGATGGATTCGACGCAGTGAGATACCTTGAGCGATCTTCTACTGATGCTAGCCTCAATGGCAAAGATTGGAGCGAACCAGGTAATAAGCTCGCAAGTGCGCGTTGGTATGCTACTGCTCAAACCATGGGTGATGGAACCATATTTGTCGCTTCTGGAAGTTTGAACGGCCTCGATCCAACGGTCAAAGCGAACAACAATCCCACATACGAAATCCTAAGTGCTACCGCTGTGTCACAAGGTAAAAACATCGACATGGAAATTTTGGAGAAAAATCAGCCATATTATATGTATCCATTTGTTCACCTCCTGAATGATGGAAATTTGTTCATCTTCGTCTCAAAGTCTTCCCAGATATTCAATGTCGCTACCAACACTATTGTCAAAGAATTGCCAGAACTTGCCGGAAGCTATCGCACATATCCCAACACTGGTGGAAGTGTTTTACTCCCTTTGTCAAGCGCGAATAAATGGAACCCCGATATTGTCATCTGCGGCGGGGGTGCATATCAAGATATTACCAGTCCAACGGAGCCAAGTTGTGGAAGAATTCAGCCATTGAGTGCAAACCCCACATGGGAGCTGGATGCTATGCCTGAAGGTCGTGGTATGGTTGAAGGAACCTTGCTTCCTGATGGAACAGTTGTCTGGCTTAATGGAGGTAACTTGGGTGCTCAAGGATTTGGACTTGCAAAAAACCCAACATTAGAAGCTCTTCTTTACAACCCTACAAAGCCTAGGGGCCAAAGATTCACCACTCTGGCCACATCAACCATCCCACGTCTCTACCATTCTGTTTCCCTCCTCCTTCTCGATGGCACACTCATGGTCACTGGCTCAAACCCTGTTGAGATGCCAAAGCTTCAGCCTGATGCAGCCGATCCATATGTTACAGAGTTCCGAGTTGAGAACTATGTTCCTCCTTATCTCTCAGGTGATAATGCAAAGAAGCGCCCTACCAATGTAAAATTGTCATCGGGTAGCTTCAAAGCAGATGGCAGTACGCTCGAGGTCACCTTCGATTGCCCAGCTGGCGCAAAAGCAGTTACAGTGACTTTGTATCACGGCGGATTCGTCACTCATTCTGTACATATGGGTCATCGCATGCTGTACTTGGACAACACAGGCTTCGTCGCTGGCGCTACACAGCAGAAGCTGACTGTTACTCGACCACCAAACAACAATGTTGCACCCCCTGGTCCATATGTTGTTTACATTCTTGTAGATGGCATTCCTGCAATGGGTCAATTTGTTACGGTTTGAGGGTTGGTATTTTAATGAGGCTCGACAGAAATTTTGCTGCATAGATTGTGTTTGGGATGGAATATGGCGTGATAACCGGATAACCAAAATTTGTACCCAGGGCTAAGGGCAGGGCTGAGGGTTTAAGTCTCAACAGCGAATAATTGATAATAATTCTTCAATTTTGTAATAAGGTTCCTATTTATCATGATCAATGATGTTGACTAGATTAAGAATGTTCTTTGGGATCTACATCGTATTGAGAGGCTGAAATTTTCCTTTTCCATTGCCATAGGCCTGGATTTTTAGGGGGCCCACTCATCACTCGTAGCAATATTTCCATGTTTAGACTAATTATTATTGAAGATATGGAACAAAACTTTTCATCAACAAATCAGTAACTATCATTACCTCGTACAATTGGGGGGGGGGGGGGGCGATACCAATGCAGCCAATTGGTTATGTATGCATGCATCACAACCAATGTAGCCTGTCATATGCTGACAACATGAAGTGAGACTAAAAGTTTTGAGGGGACGGGATTTCCCACTGGTCCTATGAACGCCCACAGTTCAGGAGCAGGATAATGGAGCCCCCAAAAGGATGCTTCAGAAGGACCCAATAAACAGGGGGAGCTGAAAAGATGGTAGGATAATATGATTTTGTACACGGTGTTGTATTTTTCTTCTTGTTTTTTTGAACGTGAAGCTAATGAAAGGTAAACTAAAAGAAGGGAAATGCTGTCATTAATAAATGAATTGAAGAGTTAACAGAGGTTTGAGAATTGAAGAATTAAAGAATTGTGATAGAAGCATTTTTGATCACACGAGCTTCATTTCGAATAGCTCAGACGGCAGAATTTTGTCTGGTACAGACTCTGGACGCAAGACCTCGAATTTGGGGATTGAGTGAATCGAACGGAGGGGGTTAAGGCACTCATAGATATATATAGTAGTTGAAGACAAGGAGTAGTATATTTGCGACGCACACGACAAGTACACAAATCACAGCTTTATTTATATCTGCAGCAGCTCCTACTCGCTGACGTGCAAGCTCGCAAGCGTTCCACCATTCGACAAGTCCTTGCACAATCCAACAAGCTAAACAATGTCACTCGATCCGCGAGATTCACAAAGGAGGGGTAGGTCTAAGAGCCCCGGACGCGAAAGATCTCGTTCAAGATCCGGATATGAACAAGTGGAGCGAGAATCGCCCAGAATTCGAGAGACGGTGAGGGCACCTACACCGCCAAGTTTCGATGACGAAGGACGTTATATGGGGGAAAGAAGAGATAATCGAGAATACGAATATGACGAGTCTCGCAGTGGCAGAACTGGCAGATTCAGAGATGCAAGCGCGAATCCCTCAACAGGATTCGGCGCTTCGAGATTCGGAGAGGTCGGTGGTGCTGGTATCCCTGATACATTGAAGATTGATGAGGTGAAATATACAGAGAGGGATAGGGTTAATGAGAGATTGCATACTCCTGCTCAGTATGATCATTTGGCATATGGAGAGGGATACGAACCTGGTACTCCGGCGAAGATCAATGTATACGGGTCTCGCGATCCGTCGCCAGCTGCCGTTCCTCGAAGTGCAGGATATGGAAAGGATATCCACACTCCCACCTATAGTACCTATAGTGACCGATTAGCCTCGCCCCGCGACCATGAACATGAGAGAGATACACACAGATATGATGAGGACACTCATGGTCGTCAGAGGTCGGCGAGTTTCAAGGTCTCGGCGGGGGTGGGCAGTCATCATGGGGCTATCTCGGGTGGTTTGAGTATTGGTCATGATCAACCTTATCCTCAGTCTGCAGTTGGGTCGCAATTCTCAGGGTATAGTAAGAGAGATGATGAACATAACAGATATCCCGAGTCTCCGCAGTACAAATATTCGCAAACGGGTGAAAAGATTACGTATTCAAGTACCACTAGGAAGACAGTTATTGGTGGAGAATACCCAGAAGAGAGGACTCCTCCCCTCCCCACTCGACCTCACGGACGTAGAGATTCTTCACCACCCAGACATCACCGACGTGAAAGCTCATCAGCTCGAAGCAGTAGCTCTCGCTTGGTCTCTGAACAAACCCTCACTGTTGACCCCGGCGCACGTCGTCGCGATGCCTCGCCAAACCCTGCTAGACTGAGCGATCGACTCAATACATTGAGCATTAATACTGGTGGTCATTCAGGCCACTCATCACATGGCTCTTTGAGCTTGTCTCCTGGAGGGCGTCCACATTCCGGCTCTCTTAGCTTAGCAAATGCCCCCGGCTCCCCTCTTCTTGAAGCTTACAAGGGAACATACCAATCTATATCCCCCATGCCTTCACCCATGCTGATTGTCACATCGCATTCTGACATCTCCGAGAGTTTCTCCCCCTTGTCTCCCTCCAGTGGAGATCCTTCTTTCCGTCGCACCGCCCGCTTCCATGATTCTCAAGACGAAGCCGAGATCCTCCGCGATGCGCTTAAAGGCGAAAATCGTGCTCCGGATGTCCATCCTCTCATTACCATTCTTCCGGGCCTTACCCATGAACAAATACTCGATCTTCGCGCCGAGTATAAGAAGATTGTCAAAACGGGCCATGAAAGGAAGGGTGTCAATATCGCTAAACACATCAAGCTTCGTCTCAAGGATGGAGATCCGAGCTTGATGAAAGCATGCTATGCAGTTGCATTGGGACGATGGGAAAGCGAAGCCTATTGGGCGAACTTTTGGTACCAAGGGGAGAAATCCCGCAGAGAATTACTGATTGAAAGTTTGATGGGACGCTCGAATCGGGAAATTCAGAAAATTAAAGATGGGTTTAGTGATAAGAAATATAGAGATTCTTTGAGACAATGTATGGAGAAAGAACTCAAGGAAGATAAATTCAAGAAAGCCGTGTTACTTGTGCTGGAAGAGAAGAAGATGGAAGAGAGTCGACGGATTGATGGGGATTTGCTCAGAGAGGATATCAGACAGTTGGAAAAATGCGTTACCAGTGAACGGGGCGGCGAAACAAAAATGATCGAGATTGTTTGCACAAGGAGCGATGCACATTTACGAGAGGTATTGAGAGGATACGAGGAGAGATTCGGAAAGAATTTCGCGAGGGAGATGTTGGCGAAAAGTACAAATCTGGTGGTATGTCTCTCTTTTTTCTAAACTTCATTCTTCCTTATCCCCTCCCCCTTGCGCTGCGCTAAATATGTAAACATAACTAACATCCCCGCAGGGCGAACTCCTCGCCCATATCCTAAATGGAATCATCAACAAACCCGTCCGCGACGCGCTACTGGTGCATCATGCATTAACGCTTTCGACGCGCGATCCGCTCAAAACGGAATTGCTGATTAGTAGATTGGTGAGATATCATTGGGATCGGAAGCATTTGGAGGAGGTCAAGAGGGAGTATAGGGATCGGTATGGGATTGATATGCAAGAGGCGGTTAGGGAGGGGGTCAGGGGGGACCTGGGCAGGTTTTTGGAGGGGTTGTGTATGTGGAGGGAGAGGGATAGGGTTAGAGAGGTTTAGGGGGGTGTGGTGTGGAAGGGGGGAAATTGGAAAGGAGGAGAGGAGGGGCGGAGGATGCTTGTGAGTGAGTGAGTGAGTGAGTGATGGATTGATGAGTTGATGCATGGATATATATATGATTAAAAAATGTTATGATATGATAGGAAATGATAAATGGCCGGTTGTAGGAATGAAATGCATTATTTTCTGGGCGTAGTAAGTCTCTTACGGTCAGGGATTGATATGAGAGAATCGAGATGCAGAAACCCATGTTACTGATTTGATAATGTATGCGTGGTATCCGCTCTCGAGTTGGGGTGTGAGTACTGGTCGTTACATTGATTTTTATTGGGAGTCGAGAGTTGGGATGAGAGGAACTTTGTCCTGACAGTGTTGCTTTCGGTTTTTCAAAACGCAATTTCTTGATATTTTGAGATGGGAGTTCTTTGATTCATGTTTTTCTTTTCCCCTTTTCCCTTTTCCCATTATCTCTTTCTTCATCTTTCTTCTCTTCTTGTTAATATAATAGGGGCTCATGCATTCATTCACAAGCTGAAACATCATCTCGATAGCCCTTTCTGATTTTTTGTTATTTGGTATAATAGGTAGGGTAGGGCTTTACTTTCACCATCTTAGGAATCATTATAGTATACACTCGTTTTCGTCATATTGTTAGGTGTATGTTTGTGTATTATTATAGTTATAGTTATCGAAAGTATCTTACTATATTCAATGCTGCGGCTAAGTGGTTTGTTTGTGTGTGGGAATGTGGATGTTGGTTTGTGAGGTGTGGTGTTTGCGGTTAGGTTTGGGCCTGGGAGGAAATTAGATGGTGAGGGAGGATAAGGATTGGGTTGTAGCAGCGTTACATGGAGCGTGCGGGTGGTGGTAGGAAAGGTAAGGTAAGGTAAGAGATTTCTCGGTCTGTAACAAGAATGACTGGTGGAAGTAAGTGCTGGCAACAAACTTTCGTTGGAGGATATTTCTAGGATCAGCCCGATGATCATGTGTTGAGAGTATTTGGACGGTTATGCAAGAAGTGGAAAGTTGTTATAAGACTTCTTCGAGCTTGTGATTGTTGGGCGTATTCTCTTACCAGTAGGTACTCGTCAGTATTTGTATTCGAGTGTGTAGTGGAGTCTGGGGTCTGGAGTGCAATATAGATCTTTAAGAAAAGCAAAACAGAATTCATAGCAAGCTCACATTATGAGATGAATTCAATATTCCTCTTGATACTGAAATGATGTGTCCCATCTTACAGTTTATGAGTAAAAGAGCAGAGCAGAGCAGAACAATCATCTGGTTAAATAAGAATAGTTGACGAAGTGAGAAAAAAGTCAGGTGAGCATTAGATGGAATGATTACCCCTCACTTTCCCAATCACTCCTTCCTCAACTGCAAACCCAACGACATACACAAGATTCCATTCCACTCAAGAAAAGGAAAGCTACAACTCAATAACCACTGACAAACATCTTGCCCAATAAGTAGTCAAGTGACTAGAATCCATCAATCCTTCATATACTTTTTTCTCATTACGTCAGCTACCATCCACCTCCTTCTCGTCTCAACTTTACAAACTCAAAACAAACTATTCATTCCTTCCTTCCTCTAATATATAGCCAAATAGCTATCGAATGTTAATAATTTGCATCAAGGTCCTCATGGTCCAGTGGTAGAAAGCTTGGTTGAGGTAGTGGTTAACCTGTCTGCCTCCCAGATGAAATACTCTCTTGTGCGCAGGAAACGGGGATTCGAATTCCCCACCAAGCAGGATGTATTTTTTTGTCATTTGATTTATTTTTTCATTCCTGCTCTTTTCCTTTTTTTCTAAATGGGCTGTTTCAGTGTTTGGTAGGGTCGATTATTGAAGAATTCGAATTGTTTTAGTGACTTCAATGAGGATGTGATTGGTGTAGTATTCACTTTTCTTGGAGAGTTCGAGTGCTCTTTTATATATAAGTCTTCTTTTCTTAATGATAACTTTCATGCAGAGATATATTGAATATCACTGGTTAATAATCTACTTAAAGACTACATTATTTTCGGAGTACTGAGTCTGTTATTGACCCTTCTTTCGAGATTTGAAAATTAGGATGTCTTCTACTTAGTCCCTTCTTGAGAGAAATATCTGAATCACGTCGATTTTTGGGACGAGGATTAAGTTTTTTCAGGCGGGCAAGAAATCAAAAGAAAGGAACACCCAGGCATTGATTCATACCAGCCTTGTGGCTGGCAGACCTTTTTCTCTTTCCTAGAACGAAAGATCTGATAAGTTACTGGAAATAATTGGTTAACAATCAAGTTTCGCTAAGCCAATCGTTTTATCCACATATGCATACAAGCGGCGTAGCAAGTGAATTAATGCACTCTCTACATCTCCTTTCATTCGGAACTCTGTCAACCTGCCATAAGTTGGTTTTCACTAATGCAATTACAATTTGTCTGATAACGTTGAGCACTACACCGATTTCAAAAGAATCACCAAGTCCGTTCGATTTTGATAACCACACAACTTGCTGCCGCTCAAATTCAAAAGTCAAGCATCAGAACATTCGAGGAATGACATCAATGAGCCATGAATCAATTTTTTTTATATCAACGTGGACTGTATTTATATGCGCTGGTCTTAGCTCACATTGCCTGCTGTTCTCATACCAAATACTTTCGGTTTTCTTGTAGCCCTAGTCGCTTAATCAACGGACGAGACTAGTCTCAAAATCTGCAAATCCCCTCAAGTTGATTTTACATGGCACGGGCTAGGCGAACGCCCAGAAGCCAAGCACAGCAAGCCTCTGACGAGTAGTGATACAACATATAGTGAAACAAGTTACTATGCAGCTTGGAAGACAGGAAATGACTGGCATGTTCTTCAAGAGGCATCGACCAATGGATCATGGATTTAAACGTATTTCTAAGACTCGCACCATTTTCCCACAAGAAAAGAAACATGGCTAGAGATAATTCGAATATCAAAGTAAGAACATGAAACCAGAGTAGTATGTAATATTGAATACTGATATATATACTAGACAATAATTACGAAGTTTCTCTGGAGCCTACGCCACTCGGGGTTTCCAGGTCGTTCGGTCTAGCACCAAAAGCACCAATTCCTTTCCTCTCATCTCTCCTCTCAAGGAATCTCGTCAATAACGCGGTCAAAGCAGTCGCGGCTCCAAAAGTCGCAGCAGCAATCCAACCTGGACGGAATTCAGGTGCCTCTGAAGTTCTCTATACGGCATCCGAATACCAAATCTGCATAATGTAACCAAACATGTTACTTGTTGCGATCAAAAATCCTCTCATCTCATGATCATGGGCCATAAGATCCGGGTACCAAGAAAACCAAATGCCTGGCACACCGGCTGAGAAATATGCAAGATAAAATGCAACGAACTTCAATTTGATGGGGACAATCCAGATGGCTAATACAACTGTGCTGAAGAATGTCCCAAGCTGCATTACTATTATCGGTGGCCATCGTTTTCCGTGTAAAAGGTTAGAATCCGAAATCATAGCGGCGACCACCTGAACGATCACACCGATACCAGCTTGAGCTGTTGGAAGAACATCCCTATCATAGACCGAGTTCCCTTTAGATTTCAACCATAATGCAAACGCCGGTTGCTGGGATGGAAGACTCGCTTGGATGAAGAAATAACCGAAAGGCAGAACCCAAAACTGCCATTGCGCCATCATTCGAAAGATCTTCTTCTTATCCCAAGCTGATGAACCAAGGGTATTATAACCATCACGAACAAGTCGTTCTTTGGCCAGCTTGATTTCAGTCTGTGTAAGATAGAAAGCTCGAGTTGTTTCGGGAAAATCAGGATTGAAGAAATATCCAATGACGCCCACAGGAAGACTGATGGTACCGCATATAATGAAGAGCCATTGCCATCCAGCATGACCGAGGTGCCCGCTTAAATTATCATAAGCTGCTGCTTGAAGATAGCCACTGAACATAGTGGCCAACGTCGCGGTACAGTAGAACAGTGTTACACGCTTTGCACGCTCTTGCTTGGTGTACCATGAACCAATTACATAGATGATACAAGGGGAAAATGCCCCTTCAGAGTCCGATCAAAAATCTCAGAGCGTATAATTGTGACACATTAGTAACAGCCGCGCTACAAAACGTAAAGATAGACCAGAGAACCTCAAGTGTGGGGATCAAGATTGACGGCCGAACATGCGTAACCAGAATGACAGCCGGGATCTGACTTATCACATAGCCGGCAGTAAAGACATTTCCCATATATGTGAGCTGACTTCCTTGCATGTTGATGGCTTCTTGCATGCCAGAAACATAGGCATTGTTCAGATTCGCCTGATCGAGATTCTTGCAGAAGTATCCAAGACAGCCGTAGGAAAGGAGAAAAAAATCGAGTTTGAGGAGGAAACGCTTTTCGACGGCGGGTTTGTCTGGATCATCCCAGACGTAGCCTTGAACACTTCTTAAAAAGCGAAGCAAAGAGCCTTTGAATCCGGGCTTTTCCCATGATCTTAGTGGAGCTTCGATGTTGGCATCTTGACGTGGAGATGGGGATGTTATCGAGCCATCTTTTGAAGTGGCATCTGTAGGCAAGATATCCGACTCGAGACCCTTTTTTGTGACTTCGGACATGCTCAAAATTGACGACTCGGGAAATGTCCTCCAGTCCGAATTTACTGTGGCTTATTGTACTTGAAAGCTTCTGTTCGATTTTAGGTATATATATACGGCTTTGATTTACTTCGCCATCTCTAAACTGTTCTCATCTTTCAAATTTGTGGACCTAGAACTTGGCATCATTCAATAGAAATCATATTGCGACATCGTTGAATATCATTCGAGTTTTTCATATTTTGGAAATCGCTCCAATTGAAGGTGTCATTCTTATCTTATTCTAGAGTTTCGTCAGACTTGAACGTAACCTTTCCATGGATACAGATTGCTTCGGGAATCTCATATGCTTTGCCAGCGGGTGAGCATTTATCCCACCCTTTAGATACGTCTGTTAGCTTAGTTTATTTGACGTGACAATTAAAAGAGTTGTCGTTGTGTTGCATTATGAACCCCTCGATTAAACGATCCCATAATTACCCCAGTTTTATATCCGGATCGGAGAATTTAAGGATATCAACACGCCAATTGACCTTGTTAACTCTATGGGATTGATAAGCACGAGTGATAAAGGTACGTATCAACCTAATAGCTGCCGCAGTCATGGTGGATGATCATCGTTGCATGGAGGTTGAGCACTCGATTGGATGATGGTGTCATGCGGGGAGCATATGACGAAATGTAGAGATATCTGATAACCACAAACGATAGATACAAAGTAATGTGCCAAACTGCCGCAGATGAAGAGATAAATGATACTTAAAGAACTAAGTTGATGATAAGTTATTGTCGCCAATTAATGAAACCATAATCATCATTCATTGCAAAATTCCATACATCATCATGTCTACTACCACAACCGAAACCATCGTGACATCAGTTCCAGAGGTCACTCAAAGTCTCCAAGACCCCAAACAATATGACTTTGATCGCCTTCCAAAATACACACATCCACCCGAGACTAAAGAAGATCTACCCTGGGCTGAGCTCGTGACACTAGATCTCTCAGACTTCAGTAATGAAGGTGGAAAAGAACGTCTCGCCAAACAACTTGAACACGCTGTCCACCATGTCGGTTTCTTCTATGTCAAGAACTTTGGTCTCTCCCAAGATCAAGTAGATCGTCAATTTACGCTCGCCAAGAATTTCTTTACTCTTCCTGTGGACGAAAAAGCCAAGTATGAAGTTGATTATGCCAATGCTGATTACAATGGCTGGCGACGAAACAACCATCATAAAGTTGGGAATGTAAGAGATAACATTGAGATTTATAATATTCCCAAATTCACCAAAGACTTCGAAGGCAAATATGCCCAACCTCCTCTACTCCAAGCCCATCTCCCCGAAATCGAAGTCTTCTCCAAGGCCCTACATTCAAATGTTGTTCTCCCCTTACTCCGTCTCTTCGCCATCATTCTCCAACTGCCAGACGAAGAATTTCTCGTCAAACAACACACTTACGACAAGAAAAGCGAAGATCATTTCCGCTACATGATATACCATACCCGAACCCCGGAAGAACACGAAGCCAGCGGCTATGGGCAAACCACCGGACACACCGATCTCGGCACCGTGACTCTTCTCTTCCGTCAACCCGTCGCGGGCCTCCAAATCCTCGGCGACGATGGAAATTGGACGTATGTATCCGCGCAGCCCGGGACCATTACCGTGAATCTCGCCGATACCATCTCGCATCTTACAGGCGGCTGGCTTAAATCTTCGATCCATAGAGTAGTGGCACCACCGAGGGATCAATGGGAGTATGAACGTACGGGACTTTTGTATTTTGCGAGACCGCATAATGATACGGTTTTGAAACCGATTTTGGATTCTCCGGTTTTGAAGGAGGCGGGTGTGAAGCCGAGGTTTGAGAAGGAAGTTACGATGGAGGAGTGGGTTAGGGCAAAGCAGAGGTTGCAATTGAACCCAGATTTAGCTAGGAAGTTGTATGAGGATGCGGAGGATGGGACGAGGACGGTAGAAGTTATTGGGGGATTCAAGGATAGAACTTATAAGTAAGCGAGGGGATGAATAGTAGATAATACAAATCTTTGAACTATGAGGATGACCAGAGTAGGTATTTCTGTTGACTGGGCGATTTGATATAGTAATTGACCAGAATCCGAGAGCCTCGCTTTTGATGGAATTCACAGACGTGCTTGTAAGTCTGCGTTCATGAAAGTGAACTAAACTTACTCAGTAATTTTTTGGATGAGCATCACCCCAACCTCCACGGTATCTGCTTGAATATATACTCACCCTCTATCTTCGCTTAAGCTAAATAATGTCTTAGGGTAGAAGGTAGTAATGACGCCGCATGTTCAATCTTCATACCCTAAAGATGAATAACCTGTCGTCACAGGATTAACCTAATTTCAAGGAAAGAATTTTTTTTCTGTAATCTTTGGCCTCAGAATGACACCAGAAGCCCAAACAAAAAAAGTTGATAGCTATAGATGATGAAAATTAAACAATAACAACAACCTTGCGAGACTATTCAATTGAAACGTCCCTATCAAAATAGTCTCTCCAGTGTAAGCTCTCTCTATATCAATTCCTACCGAATATACACCACATCTTCTTGAAGCAGACCATGGACCAAAAGTCTCTTAAACTCCCCCGAATTTGGCTATCCCAAACAAGGAACATCCTTAGACAATTTAATACCCTCTGTAGTCACTAGACTTCAAAATGTAACAACGAACATCCTTATTCTACCATACAATAATTCAAACGTTAAATAACCAAGATCTCCGTAATCTAACACCTTATATGAACGTGTACAAAATAGAACTACCTTGAACTCTCCTTATCGACTCACCAATTAAGCGATCCACGAAATCTTCTCATTGCCAATTCCAAAATTCACGCTTTCCTACTCGGAAGCTAAATTAAGACTTTCAAATACTAAACTTACTAAACTTCTCCACAATATGATCGAATTCTCGTTAAGGATCATAATTTCGACAGTACCAAGCGAGAGCGAGAGCAATATCATAGTCGAAAATCCTTTCTATTCATCATTGTATAGTTCCCGCTCCGAAAACTCTTCATGTATTAAAACGAGTTATAATAGTATACACCAATTCCAGCTTACTATGGTATCAGATATCAGAAGCTAGGATATTTCGAGTGCATCATCTGAAACAGTTCATAGAAGGCTAAATGATCGTTTATACTCGTTGGGTTCATAATTCAAGGGAAAGGCCGGGGGGTGGGGGGCTGCTTCTTTTATAGTTTTTGCTATGGCCTTGCTACGAGTTGTATCCAGCTTATCTATCAATCAAGTATCTGGTCTAGTCCTCGTATATTAAAACTCCTACGTTGATAGTGAGAATGCAATATGTGCGTGCGCCGATTTTTAGAGTCAATTGCTTGTATATATAATACGTGTACCACCCATCCATTGAGAGCTTGTATCATCAATCAAGAAAAAAGAAGCACCATAAGCGTACTCATAGGAAAGTCTTTCGAATCTATCGATCCAGAAGGCGCAGTGATACGCATTCGCTACTTCTCCTCTGAGAAGATAAGAATATGAAACATGCACGGATTTTTTTCGTTGTCACGATTGTCCAGTTTCTTTACACGTCCATCAACATTAGACAGTTCCCTCATAGGAGAAAACAATAACCAAGTAACCAAGACGCCATAAGCAATTGTCAGCTACAAGAAAGACCCCCTGTCTTTTGCGATAAAATCATAACTTCTCATCATAATACCTCGAAAACAGCATGTGTTCCTGGATTTCGACTCGCTTATATATCTGCGAAATGGTGTATAAAAGGTATTGCTGAGTGGAATTTGTACACATCTTTGACATTATAAGTTAACTAAATCATTAATTAATACGCGTTATTCTGCATTAATTCACTTCGTTGAATATCGGAGTTTGCATATCAACTTTTATTTATAATCTTCATTGGTTCAAGATGTAATCTTCGCCATCCCCCAATATCTTGAATACTTACAAAAGTAGAAAGCCACTTAATTAGTCATGATGTAAAGAAACAACAAAATAGAAGTCACAGTCTCCGGACTCGCTTAAGAACTGCCAAATTTCCAACAAACATCTCTTTGAATTTCTAGAAAATCTAACAAAACAAACTTCTCATCAATATAATCTCATATATATATATATATCATTTCACTCCCCTGTTCATCATCATCTCTTCAACGCTATGAATCCCAAGAAGATAACAAGAATCACACATACAACTAAATATCATCATCAATAGCATCCATTCCAAAGCACGAAAATCATTACACTATCCTCTCTCTCTCTCCCTTTATCAAAACCTAACGATTCCTCCTTTTCCTCCTTCTCATCATACATAAAAATCTCCAACATCCCCACAAGACGCCCCCATATCAATCTTACATCTTAGCCACACTCCAACATCCAATCAATCTCCAGCCATAACACCCACCTGCGTACTTCCTTATCTTTTCAACAGCCTGCATAGCCTCAGTTCCATATCAACAGGATAATTTTCAGCTGCATACTAAATATCGATTCCTTTCCTTTCCTTTCTTTCATTCCCATTTTGGATCAATATAAAATCCAGAAGTTTGGAAATCCCTAGCTAGCATTGTAGGAATATATTTGTATATGTATTATATAGTATAACGTATGAAAGTCTCACAAGAAAGGAAATTACTCCTCTATTTTCTGTACTCTCTTTACCGTAATCCAGTTCTTTCTCTCCCACACTCTCACTCCCTCTATTCCCACAATCAGCAGCTAAATACATACCCCCCTTTCTCACCCATCCACCCCCCCCGTCTCCTTTTCCCCTCCCCTAACCCCAAATTATCGCTAAACACCACACGCATATAACGAACTTCCCAACGCGCTCAAAACGCATGAGGAGTATATATCATCCACAATCATCACCTTCATCCACCAACACCAACAGCCACATAATCCTCTACTCTCTCCAAACGAAACCTTCTTTTATTCTCTCCTATCCCATTCTAGCATTCATGCATCCATCTTATCTAACAAAACATAAACAAACGCCTACGTACTTCCAACACCACCACAACATTATCAATACCAAAAAAACAACCCCTCATTCTCCCCGTCATTCCCACCCCCGTATCTCCACACCAGCAAATATAGAAATATCTAAGCATGTCCCCATTCACCACATCCACCACATCCACCACATCCATCACCATCACCATCACCATCATCCATCATCCACTATACCACCTAATTCACCTATTATCCCAACCCAACCCCTCGCACACAAGTTCCCTACCCAAGTAAACTCATCAAGGAAAACTTCTCAAGCGAATCAACCATACACAATCCATCTATCTCTCATCTTAGAAAAGCATCCTATCCACAACCTACAACCTACACCCTACCCCTTAAACTCGAAAAATCTCCAACTTTCGTACCACAATCCATCCAAATTCCATCGAGGCGAGCTTAACCGTTGATGATATACACAACTATATATATCAAACCCGATAAACCAGTATCTGCAATTCTATCCGAGAAAAAAGCCTCTTTACATCCTTTAAATAGTATGTATACTCACATGAACAAATTCATTCACTCACTCAAAAAAACTCAAATACAAATTACTCCGCTGTGAATTCTTAATATTTAATATTGTATGTCCATGTACCTATGTCTCGCTGGAATCTCCCAGGAACCATATTCCTATCCATTTACACCCATCCCAGCAACTCATTAACAAAGCCAGAAGTTTTCTTGAGATGAAATAATTTTCAATCTCCAATGTATGTACAATCCACCGTTTGCTTTTTTACCTATTTCCTCTCACCCCCACTAGACACATATGTGCATCTTAATAACAAGTCCAAGGAATAAAAGATATCTCTTTTGAATATCTCATCCAATACTGAACAAGGCCATCGCGCGGGCGTGTAAAATCTATGAATACAGTTTGAAATGAAAATAAAAAGGATTCCCGAAACTAGTTACGCTAAGGACTCCAGTAGTCATATGACAAATTACCACTATTGATGTGGTAAGTGCTAATATGATACGTGGTCCATCTGATTTTTATGATTGAGCACCCAAATCTTTCAATTAACCTCCGGCTGCTTTGGGAAGGGTATTGGCCGAGATGTTTCGCTGAAAACTCCAACGTTCACTTAAATCGCGGTGAAAACGTGCAAATCCTGTATGTTTTTGAAGGTGGAAATAGAAGGTTCATAATATCGTGTGTGGCGAGAAAACAAGGGATAAAATCATGGTTAATCGGGATCAGGGTTGACAGCTCGAAGGACTGGCCCTTGCTGATGGACACGCCTAGAATAGTCATGATCATCTCGTATAGTGTTGAGGCTCTCCCGACTCTTATTCTCTCCGCGTTGGTAGACAGCGGCAAAAGGATCTAATCTTGGATCCACAGGCATCAAATGACTCTTTCTGGATCCGTGTGTGTTTAAATCATCTTCCCATGTTTGGATGACGCGTTTCCCGTCCGTGCCGAGAACAAATCGTGAATTTTCGCTCATGGTTCTCGATGGTATTGGTCCACCCACACCGGCTAGGCTTTCCCTTCGACTATTGACCGCTGCATATTGTTCGGCTTTTTCTTGCCGCCTCTTCCTTATACAGAAGTACGTAACACCAGCAATGATTGCAATCAAAGCCACCAGTCCAATCGTGAGACCCACAGCACCTCCAGTTGTCAATCCGCCATCATTCTTCGAGGCCGTCGTGTTGCTGCTTTGATTCGGTGGTATAGTTGGCGTAACAGTAACCGTTCGGACTTGTCCGGTGATAGTTTCGAGGGATATGACTGGAGTGGGTGTCCATGTAGGACTTGTCGAGTCAGATGTGGGTGATTTCTGAGCGTTTACTGTGATTGGTGCTGGAGATGTTGATGAAGTCGTAGGTGTTTCTGTGGAGCTAGTTGATGAAGTAGATTTCTATTCAAGAAGGTTAGCTTGATGGCCTTGCGTAGTATTTATGTTATAGTAGATAAATATTAAAATATATGTGAAATCAAGAAAAGTCGCGTACGGATGAATCGGTAGAAGAAGTGGCTTCAGCAGTTGAAGAAGAAGTTGTCACTCGTTCAGGACTCGCGCTCGAAATAGTTACCTAACATCGAAAAGAAGTCAAATGGGTTGCCATTCATGGCACGCTGTGTACAAGGCCGATGTTGACTCGGGTTGGTAGAGAAAGGGACAGAAGATATTGTGTATAGGTACTAACCTTCGTAGACGAAGTCGATGCTGCGGCAGCTCCTTTTGTTCCCGATGGAGATAGTAATAATGACATGTATCCATATAAACCACTTCCACCACACGTATCATCTGGGTAGCCTGGGCATGGAGTTTTGCAGTCGCTCTTCGATACTGTAGTTCCAGGCGCATAATTCGAGCACCAACAATCTGATCCTTGCACAACAGCAAATGCATATCCACCCACGCAGAAATCGTGACATAGACCGTCTGATTGATAGATGGAAGAATCTAGAGGGAGAGGAGGATTAATAAGTGTATACCTCAAATTGATTCTTGAAGGTTTGACTTACTGGCACTGCCAGAGGCTGTATTCAAGGTCGAGCAATACTCCATGGATATTCCATTGACAAGTTTGATTAGCGCCAAGGTGAATATCGCAAAGAGCCCAAGGCGATAAGAATCTTGCAGCGAATAAAACATGGTCAATTACTTTTGAGGAGTAAGTATCTCCGGGCTGTCTTTGATGGTTTTTATCTTTCAACCGTATGGATATCGATGACCATATATGTCTTAGCTGTTGCCGGAAAACAGTTGATGGAATGTTGGGAAAGGTGGAATGCGAAGTTGCAAACGAACGGGAATTAGTATATGAGATATCAACCAAGGTATCCCATTGAATGAAGTCGATCAATCAACCAGTTAATTAATCGAATCAATCCGTCATATGGCGATGACCATGATAGCCATTTCACCAAGTTGAAATTATTAAGAGATTGGTAAATACTGCTGTCGTTCCAAGGTGAAAGTACTGAGAACGAATGGAAAGTTGAGTTTTGGTTTTGTTTGCTGGAAGAAAACCGGCAAGAGCAGACGAGAGCGGAGGAGGAAGAGGAGGAGGAACGAGAGGAAGAGACGGAAAAGGAAAAAGGGAAGGAAGGTTGCAGGTTGCAGGAGCAGGAGATTGAATTTAATGTGGAGTTGCGAGGAAGTATAGAATTAATTGGAGGGATTGGAAGAGGAGGAGGAGGAGGAGGAGGCGGAGGAGGAGAGAAAGATGTATGGAAATGGAAAAAGAGAGAGAGAGAGTGTGTGTGTAGATAGATAGACCGATAGCGTAGATAGGAATAGAAGGGAAAAAAAAAGGTAGGAAAATAAATCGAATGACAGTTTTTGGTAGTTTGAGAGAAATTCTATAAATTCTACTCGTATAAATTCCATAAATTCCATAAATTTTCATTTAATTATATGTTAGAGTTATTTAGTAGTAGGCAAGTAAGTATTAATTAGTATAATACTCTGTTTCTGTATTGTGGTGTGGTTGTTACTATTGAACCAAGATATAAAATGTATAATATTAACCCATTTTGGCAATGAAAGCGGCAAGTAAACACTTCTTGAATAGAACGAAACGCCCTTTTTAAGTTTAGTTGAATTGATAAACGTGTCTCACATTCATATATCATTGGTCCATTTTCAATTGTTTTCTTTTCTTTTTCTTTTTCTTTCTCGTGACTACTTACTTACTGTCCACCTCATAAATGGTTTCGAAAGATGCTGCTATTGTGTATGAGGCTGAATTGGCTTTACGGTAGTTTCAATTAGAGTGCAAAGAGTCAAAAATAAGATAATGATGCAATATGGAGTTTAGTCGCTACAATCCTTTCCTTCCTAGATACCTGGCTAGCTTGGCTAACTTGGCCATCTACAGAGTACATTTTCCTCCCAATGTCTTGAAGCCCTTCAGACTCAAAGGGGTGTGTCAGTGCCAGTCGAGAATTTCTATATATACAGATTATATGCAGATTATGTAACTATACATTACATACACAATTGTATATACAAGATTATCTCTAAGTTGGTTAATATACACCATATGCACATGTATATGTAATAGACTACTCACCCATCTAATCTACAACATCTCTCCTCTGCCGCATTGTGGCTCTCGTATCGGACCAGCCGATGATTGATCCGATCACTTTGACTGTTTCTAAACCGTTGGATAGTTTCTTGGAATAGCGCCTCCGTTGGTTGATTGACTGCTTACTATCTCAATACCGTGTGCATAGACACTACACTGGCTGACTTGGTGCTACTCTGTACGAGTACAAGATGATGATATGGGGAAAAAGTAAAGTTTTGGCTTTCTGGAGGTACTTATTTTACACCTTATAGTATAAAAAACAAACTCTGATGAATTTATATTTATACGGAGTATAGGTATGATGTTTTTATATTCATTTAGTAAGTGCTATTATTGCTAAATATACTTAAGTTACTCTTCGGCTCTTACTCCGTACACTTCGTACTTATTAGTGACTTTCGCGGTGCATTCCATATCAAACCTAGTGGCCATCTAAATGTATCTAAATCTACTAAATCTACTAAATCTATAAGGTTTGTATCTAAATGCTTCAATATATATACAACAAATATACGTCTAATTATACATTATAAAAGCAGCATTATACCTTTAACCCACTATAACTATCCCTCCCCCCCTCTTTTTAACTACGGTGTACTCCCGCTATCTTCCGTTCCCGCCTTGTCAATTCTCTTACTACTCCTCTCGTACTCTGTGACTACTATTCCGTGACTACTCTGTAGTTAGTTATTCATCACAACATCCATTTCAACTGTGCACCACTTCAAGCATCTCTCATGTATCCCCCAGCAGCTCTCTCGGACCATTGGATCTTCAATCATCAACTTTCAATTGAGCAAAAGATACCGGTATACGATATGCATTTTCAGTTATACAACATCAAACCTAACCTAACCTAACCTAACCTAACCCCCTAGTACAGCTGAAATGGAAAAAGTTCAAACGCCCGAGACGCCCGAAATATCAATATGTATCAATATCGATATCAATTTCCAATTCTAATTCCCTATCTATTTTTCTTTACCTTTCTTTATTCATGATCCACCAAAAACTTTCTTTCTATTTTTTTTCTTCCAGAATCCTGCCGTGTGTTGCATTTCCATCAATATCATTCGTCAATTGATCAAAAACTACTGCTGTCAATAATATTCAACCCCCGAGCACAACTATCTTATAAGTCTAATAAGATGCTTTGATAGTCAGGGACTAGTTGCAGATTTCAACGAACCAACCCATTCCAACCCAAGTGATAATATTTATCATTCAAAAGAGTATATTAACTCGATCCTCAAATAATTCAATATGAAGAGTTTAGCTCGTTCTAGTCAATAACTCCAGTCCGCATACTATTCTCTCCGCATGGCACATGGTATCTTCTGTACACACAGGTAATTCATGCCAGTTCACGGAAACCATCCAAATTTTTTATGAAACAGATATATATGTTCATTGGTTCATACATCTCTTCATACATTCATTCATTTTTTCATCCATTCAATCATGAAAAATCGACCAAATTCATCATCTCGACTAAATCACGGATTTTCCTCCCTGATTCCCTTTATCTTACCCGCTTGTACATGAAACCATTTCGTCGTCATTGGCATGCTTTAGTGCTGTAAGTGTTGTCGATGATAATTTTCCTAGACCCACTCAAATCACTCTCATGATACGATTTGGTGATCCATGAACATTTGAATTGAAATCACAGTTTATTCTCTCCGTCGTCTACTCTCTCTATGTAAATACATACGGAGTACATATGTACAGCAGAGTATCTATCGAGACTTAAACGAGTATCAACAGAAAGAAGAAGAAGAAGAAGAAGAAGAAGAATTGAATTTTAAAAGAAGCAATTCGGATCTTGGCTTCATTCTTTTCAGAGACATACCCGTGCTCGATCGATATCACATAAATATACTTCTCTGAAAACACGAATCACTTACAAATAAACCCCTTCATTTTCGGATCTGCTATCTTTATTCATCATTTAAGCGATAGCCTCACTCCAGCAATCTTTTTCTCCGAGTTGTCCATTCACCATCCTCATTACTCTTATCACTAACCACATTCAAGAATAAATCACTCGATAAACGAACTCTATACATACATCTTGCATGAGTACGAACTCTTCCTCAAATGCAAACCTATCATATGATATACCTCATCCACAAAAGCCACTCCAAAAAGCTTGTTTTGCACGGACAACCACACATATTCACACATATTTATCTATCTGCACATAATCATCCTCTTCGTATCTCCAAACCCATGCATGCATACTAGTAGAACAACATACCAACCTCTTTTTTTCCCCCTTCCCTTCTACCAATGACGATCTCAAATTCACATATCGACAGTCTTTTCAAAAGTGGGAGTACGCCCTCTCACGAGCTTACGCCACTATCTATCGACCTGTCATACATATCTGTCTACCAATTCAACCCCACAGACACGTCCGGCCCATATGACAGCGGTGGAATTCATCCGGCACAGAAAAAAGAATGGATAATGTCGAAATGGAAACAAAAAAGAAGACATGGGTTTCGAAGTGCCGGGAGAGAATGGAGATGGAGGATGCATATACAGTAGAAAGAACCTGGTTATACCGATATTGGATATACCGATATCCTGGATATACTGAATTTTTTGGACGAATTCATCGAATTTTGGGTGACTATATGTTACGACGGGTAACAGTGGATCACGTGACAAGTATCATGTGACAGGACGT
>JBBMOJ010000354.1:0-43368 GCA_038090695.1 Sclerotinia spermophila | reverse complement strand
CCCCCCCCCCCCCCCCCCCCCCCCCCCCCCCCCCCCCCCCCCCCCCCCCCCGGATTGACTTGGATTCGATTGTTCTGCATGAGACGAGAGTATGAAGGGGTGTCTGTGGGTGGGCAGCTGTATGATGTGAGGAGCCGCACTTCGGGGTTCCTAAAAACTTCCATTGGTAGCTAAAACCTCAGATCTTGCCGGAGCGCGGGCGGGATCTCGAGAATGCTGTGATTTGTGACCGGGCTGAGGATGTACAGCAAGTCCATGACGGTACCAAAAGTTGGCCATTTCTGCTTTTTGCGTTACCCATCCCACCTTGGTGTTGTAGTAATTTATTATATGTTCGAATACTCGACCTTGGATTAGCTACTAAACTTATTATGCATTGATTGGATGAATGTAACGGAATAGCTACAACTACTGAGGTTGTGTAAATTCAAAGCGTGTTAGAGGCGTGCGGTGTAAGAAAAGAAAAGGTTACTCTAACTCTACGAATTAAACCTCCGACTGTACGGTACCTTTGGGCTTTTGGTAATGTCACGATAAGGGGCAGTACAAGAGTTGGTGTGGTAGCTGGAAGGTCCACAGAGAGTTAGGATCAAGTAATAATCCTTGATGATTATAAGAACAATAAAAACACATTCTACAAACTGCGGTAAATGCTACGAAATTAGAGAATCTCTTGACATGGACAAGAGTTGACGTTGACGTTGACGGCTCACAGAAAATTTAGAGCAAAGGGAGACGATTAGCTTTCGCGCCCGTACGATTCTGGGATGGAAGATGGGACTTTCGGAAAAATCAAGATCAATATCATAAGGTAGAAAGAAAGAAGGGAATGAAATGAAATTAGATTTCGAGGAGGATTGTTTTGCTCTCATTAGGTACCCGTCGTTAATCGTAATGAAAATTCGAAGATTTCTAGGATATTCCTCAGCCAAAAAGAAATTAAAAAAAAATAAAACAGAGAAAAAAAGAATTATGGATATATCCGTATTTAGATCGTAGAAAGGCAAATCAGGCAAAACGATTGGTGGAGTAAATTCATAGATGCAGGTACGACCATAGAACTATCGACTAGGTTTGAAGATGTCTAACCCAAACATGAGTACAAGTGACGAACAGAAAGACAAAAAAAAGTTGATGAAACAAACTTCAAATCTGATCCACTCATTGAATACACATTTTAGTCGTCAGAATAACTTGAAACACCTCGTTTTGAACCTTTTTCCTCTAAGGCTACTTACTATCATAACGATCCCCTCGCCGTTGCATCCAACGCCGAGCGATGAGTGGGGTGATGGACTTTCCGAAATGTACGAGTGCGAGTGCGAGACGCCGTTTGACATGGAAAAAGAAAGTTTGAATCACATCTATCATCTCCGTACTAGATACAGAATAGGTACAGAAACGCCGGTAGAATAGTGGGAGTATCACATGGCTATCTTCATATGTCCAAAGAGCTGATGCTACGTGGGAAGCTGTACAAATATGGAGCAGTCGAATCAACAATATGGACAATATGTTAAAGTAAGTGGTCACTAACAGCAACAACAAAATATACTTATTGCACGGTATCTTGCCTATCTAGATAATACCTTCATTGTTCGTAGTACCTTCTACCTACTATACTCGAGGATCTATCTGCCATCTAATGCTGTACAAAAAGACTAAGACCTCAGCTGAACGAGACTATTAGGTAGGTACAGATATCATTCTCCAATGTTCCAGACTCCAAGGACGGCATATCTTACTTGACTCGCCCCCAAATATCAACTGTACTCCAAGATCTCCTTCCGAGCACGGTCTGTAATTTGGAGACGGCGGGCCCACCCTTACGCAAGTAATAAAGTGTGTTTGGTAGGTCTGGCAACTACTCGCTGATTTTTATCCCCTTGTCATTATTCCCACTGTTATCTAATCTTACATGTTTTGTAATCATCACGATTCGCCTCAACCATATCAAGGCTCTCGGCTCCGTTCCGAATACCACCAAGACTCAGGTAAGGCGTCCAAAAGTCCTTTAATGGGCTGTTCCACTCTTCTTTTGAAAACTTAGAACTTCGGATACATAATTTCATAAGAGACTGGGACCGAGAACGCTACAACCACATCGCTTGCAATACTCTATAGAATCTCTTTTTTGAAATTACCGAGAGAATCCACCACTAACGGGGTCTAAAAGCAGAAACGGTGAGGAAACATTACGGCACAAGTAAAGGCCTGCCATCATGGATGCCATCTGCTCCTATTGAGCTAGATGGCCCTCATGCTTCAGATTAAAATATTCTCCGATGCATTACCCACTCAGTCGTCCTTCGAATGGTTCAACAAGTATCAGAAACCTCAGAATTTCTACGTGACGAGTCCTCAGCACCTCTTTCACATCCTCAAACATTGCCCAGAAATAAACACCCACAACAGGATGTTTGTGAACCATAAATCAGTACACGAATTGCTTGCAAAAAATATCGTCACATTGTGATATACGTGGTCGTGGGCTCATCACGATACATCCCCTCCGGACTTGTGGGACTTTGGCTGGGTTAGATAGTCGTCATACGTTCAAAATTGCTTCCAAATTATGATGCTTTTGTTGTTTGTTGTGAACACTCCAGACAATTTCAAGCTGCTGACGGGCTTGCCTCATTATCCGCCTGTTTTATCCGAGAGATTGAGGGGTGCAGAGACCCCAACCATATCACGTCCAATATCCATGCCCTTGCATTTGCTCATCTTAAGGTGATGGGGGCATAATTAAAATCCATGTACGAAGCCTTGCTGTGTCGATCAGCACGGGCGCCACGAAGAAGTACCACGCTGGATTCTCTCATGTTATGAACCTTCGATAATCATGAGTGGACGGATTTTGCTTTACTTTTGCTGTTAGCAACCATGCAGTGTTCTCCCGTAGGAAGACCGCATTCTCATAGAACGGCGACCATTCATATCATTATCTTCGCACACCTACAACCTGCAGCTCTCCACGAGAACCAGCACGAGAAGAATATCCCGTGTTTTTCCATCTTAGCATACATTGAGAAGGTATCACCATGACTACCATCTCACTGCATATATGCGACAGACAAGACGTGAGGTGGCTGTGTCCCCGGATTTTCAATTACTCAAAAATATACCCTGTGTGCGGGTAAAGGACTTTCCGGTAGTAGGTACTATATACTTCTTCAGAATTCGACATATAGACTTCAGAATCTCGTATCAAGGGAATACCGGCAGTTGTCGGCGATTAATATATTACATATTGTACATTACATGGAACTCATGCATGATAAAATTTATTATATTGCAATTTATCTCTTACACGGCAAAACCATATGTACCTGGTTATAGACCAATTCCAGAAATCTGGTTGTCTTGGGAGAACATCCATTAAGAAGGCTGTCGTGGACCTTTTTGATGATCAGTTTGAGAGTCAAAATACGAATTAGCTTTGCGAGCTGTTACTATCAAGGTGCTACGTTTGTTGGAGTTGATCTCAACAAAGTTTTTGAACAATATGGCTTGGAATAGTTCTTCCTTCGGGATTATCGGCTATAATCATTCCATGGACAGGAAAGGACCAAGTGACCCAAAGAAATCCACATCCAGGCGAGCAAGAATTCAGCCAAATCTTCTTTCGATCATTAAGATCCACTGTTCAGTGAACATTTTACCAGATTGAGATGTGAGCCTCATCACTTTGCATGTCATAGTACTCTCTGATAACCCTTGGGATGATGAGTTCAGTACCAGCAACCTGCTTTTAGATGAGATATGTATTTTCTTAGAGCAGAAGGACCATGGCATATCCTTGGAGCCGGTATAGTTTCAGTCTCGCCTCACACCCCCTAGCTACAGCCTCGTGTGTTACCAGATTGTGTCAACGAGGTAAGCAACGAGGCGACGAGTAAGATGAGGTCGAAATATGGTTTAGCATGAAAGTTTCTGAAGGAAAGATCGGTCTTCCCGTGATGTTAAATCCATCGTCGAAGACCAGGACGACACCTATAGCGGGAAGAAATGAGTGTTTGTCCTTCCAATGTCACTATCCTTACTCTACCAACTTCACTATTAGATGGTAGAGTCTCGACGTTTTATATTGGTCGGCATATCAATAAGATCAGAGTGCTATACCTATGTTGGGAGTAAACATTAGCAAATGTCACCAACATATACGTAGGCATTCTATTTACTTCCGGGACGTTCTTCTATCCGGTCCGCTTATCCCACGGACGGTCGATGAGTTTCCTTTCCTCGCAAAACTGACACATACAAATAATCTAGTTTCCAGATCTACATATAGGTAATCATCATCACAAAAGCCATTTTCACAAGAGAGACAACAGAATGGCGGTCCGAAAAAATGCTGCAACCAACACATTAACCATCATCCAAAAATGAAGAAAATAAGTCATGAGTAAATTTCAGCGCTCAGCGCAACCGTTATTGACAAGCCCTCAACAAGCCATCGTGACATCGCGGCTCTAACATCTATAAATTCTGGTCACCATCGCACCTTCTTCCGTGGGTTCCAGAAGAGATATGCACTTCTGCGTAAACGTCACCGTCTCGTGTATGTATTGGCTGAAGTAGATTCGTCTAAGCATATCGTGATGTCAAGAATACTACTTCGTATCAGGATAGCTGATAACGATGTTGCGCCGAGCAGAATGTACGGAATTGCACATGGCATGGAAACGAATTTATATTCATTGGTGCGGTAGAAAGACATGATGTTGATTCGAAGATTCGGGTTGAATGAATGCTTGACGTCTAGCTTGATGTCATAATAATACTCAGCGGGCGGAACATAACGACCGTTGATCCGGTAGCAATAATCCTAGTAGAGGCTCTTAGGGAGATAACAAACACTGTGGCATTTTTTTCTAAGCCTTGTAGTTGCTTATAGGGGAGTCGTTTTAGGTGAACTAGATCTGATATACAGAGTAGGTAGGTGAAGGAATTCTTCTCCGTAATAGGAAAAGGTTACAATGACGGAGATGTGACTTCGAGGTTGAGCTTTGCGAATATGAGGGCATTTATTTTACGTTAAGGTTTAATGTGATTGTCAGTATAAAAGACGTTAAATAGCACCATATGACTGGTGAGCTTCAGAAGCTCCAAGGTTACCCTCGATCATATGATATAGGTTTATTGTTTGTAGAGTACACTTTCAAAGATATTGCAACCCGGTTTTAGAAGACAGATTGAAAATTCCTTGGAAAAATGACGGATATTCAAAGAACACACTGAGATGACATGCAATGAAAGTGTAATCTGAAAAGATCAGTCTTTCACACTACCAATTGATTGCTATATTTCACAATATCCCAGATCTTGCCAATTTGCTAGACCTGGTGTCGCCAGATAATCATGACAAGAAAATTTCCAGCCGGAAGAAATTCATTAAGTACGTGACAGGCATAACTCATATCTCATCAATAAGTCCTTCAAACTCCAAATACCATACTCATAATACCAATCTCAACATACAAAACCATACTCACGTTGTCCACCCTATAATACATGTCAGAGAAACGCAACTACAATTTCAACTATATCCCTCGTTCAATCTCATCTCATCTCATCTCACCCCCTCTCCCCGCATCTGAAGACCAGACCTCAAACTTGACCTAACCTCACAGATCCTACTGAAAAGCCTAATGGTCTCGAATCGGAACGCTCAGTCGCGGCTCAGCCTCCAATATGTTTTGAAATGCCGAGTCCATGCCGTAAATCTTATGCGTTGCCTCTGCACAGCTGGCAAGCACGGCTGTGTTTCTTCCTGTCTTGGTTATTATCTATCGTTGTGTTACTAATGCACTTCTTGCTTACTTGGCTATATATAGATGGACTGATATATCTTCGTTGTGAGACGGGAGTGCATTTGATGCTATCTCGTTCATGGTTGTGAAAACTCCATTCCCAACCCCAAAATGCGTGATTTACGTGGGACTTGTTAGGTTGTTAGTTATGGATTCTTGCTATAATATCATGAGATTCCATGTTGGATGACAAACTGTAAATGAGAGTAGGATCGAATGCGAGAACGGTGTCTGTGGTTTTGATTAATGAGTATACAGATGTTTATATCATGGAAGCTATTGATGTACTCGAGGAACTTGAACATCTGTGATTGAGCAGGAAAAAGTTCTAATACTCGATTGGTGTAGCTGCAATGTTGTTTAACCACAAATCATCAATATAGATCTCACTGCTCTTTGATCTTTAGATACAACTATAGTAAATTGCATTGATCTTCCCAGGGAAGAATTATCTCGATGGCAAAATCAATCGAGAAGCATTGTAACTTGCATATCCCAGCTTATAAGGACCCATAACATCGTTGATTTTCGATTAATCATAATTGTCTCATCCACTCTATCACTCGACCAAACTCACGCATTCAGAAATCTCATCTAATCTATACTTCACTAGTTGCTCATCTTTGCAAAGGAACCATCACAGCATTTCGGAGTCACCTAGAAACCGTGAAACGATGTAACATAGAACATGTGACCAAGTCATGGTTTCGACTGTCGGTGGTGATACAATACACATCATAACCGAGCATGAAAGGAGATAATTCAATCACCGAGCACAAACCTCGACCCCAAATTACATTACGCACTGCAGACTAACAGAATGATGAAACGTTAAGGACAAATTCTTGTTATATATTGGTATTGTTTCTTGCTCATTCATTATTGTACGCCGTTTTCCCGTATAATCACATACAATACACTTCCGTAGATACTGTCCATGAGTCATCCTAATGCCCATTCATCCATACATCTATCGGTGATTAATTTATCTTGAATATCTCATCCTGGTATTATCAATCAAGGCCATCAAATTCTTCTTCGGGTTCAAGAATATCGTCAACGTCCCCTACGCCCTCATACCCCTCTCCATTCTCAAAATCATCCCCAACCACCTTTCCCTCTTCAATCGCCAAGATCTCCGCTCCGCCCTCCGGCAACCCTCTTTCTTCCCTCAACTGTCTTATCTTGGAGTTAGTCATCTCAAAAACATATTGACCCAAATGTTCCACCCCCTCCATAACAGCTTCACCTTGCACTGAATCCAAGCCCTCCTCATTTGCCAGGATCCTCTGACTTGGCCACATCTCCCCAGTGCTCAACATCAACTTATCTGGTCTCGATAGTAGAATATCAAAGGCTTGTTTCAGCTCGAAACAAGATTCAAAGACCTCTCGTCGTCCCAAAATGTAAAGACCGAGACGAGCACGAGATAGTGCCACCGTAAGACGCCTGATGTCGCGAAGATAGCCAACGCGTGATGTACGAGTGAGGGAAAGAATAACATCTAAGGTCATGTCAGTGGTTTGTTTACAAGGAAATGATTTTCACGGAACTCACAGTCATTTTGTTCTCCTTGATACTTATCGACAGTTGTGACAATTTTTGGGAGACCAAATAAAGGATTCTTAGCACATCGATGAGATAGGACATCTTTGATTAGTGCACGCTGACCAGCATATGTGGATAGTATACTGATCTTCGAAGCTGGATATCCGAGTAAGCGCATATATTGGTAGATGGCAACTGCATATTCTGCTTCTCCTAGATTTTGAATAAAATGAGGGGTTGGCTCCATTTCACCCTTTCCTTTGTAATCAGACACTTGAATAAATTGATAATCGTACTTGAACCCGGCATTTGCGGTTTGATATTCAGGGGTGGTTGATACAATTGGCAAATTACCAAGATTGTGATAACGCCAGGAGTAGAGAGATGCGATGGATGGACGAGCACGACCCTGTTGGTCGAGGTTGATAGTTGGGACACCTAAGCGAACTAGGCGAGAGAAGAGCGATTGTTCGAGATTTGCGTAATGACGGAATGCAAGATTTTGAACGACAGGAGAGTTCTGGAAATGGTCACCGCACAAAACTACACGATGAAGGGGAGTTCCGCCATTTATTGGCTTCTGCAACGCCATTGGTATGAAGTTTTCGATCTCGGTGATCTGAGCTGCCTCCTCCATGACTACATTATCATAATGGAAGCCAAGTGAAGATATTTCACGTCTTCTCATGGCTGCATGTGTGGATGTCATCGCAATGATTCGAGCCTCGTTGGTGAGAAGATAGTTTGCCTTATCTCGGTCTCGTCGCAGTATCTCAAACGGTCGAACATCTTCAAGCTCAGCAAATATTTTAGTAACGTGGTTATAACAGCCTGTAGCTACATCAATAACAGCATCTTTACTGGCATCCGGAGGGAAAAGAGGCTGAGGGGCATTTGAAAAGTAGTAATGGAATGGAAATGCAGAGACGATTGACTCTGACGTTGAGTCTGGGTCTTTCATAACTTCCTGAAATCTTGCCCATGCTGGCTCAACGTAAACCGAGTTGAAGTATCCGGCAGTCTCCGCTGAGCTCCCATGGGCACCTGGAGCACCGAAATTGGCAGCAAGGCGGTCAACCTCTCTAAGATATCCATCTCGATTTTCAAGGAAAGACTCGACACGTCCGTGCTTACTGAAATTCGTTTCAGTATCTAGCTCCTCCTCACCATGACCCAACCTTAAAAGGTGGCGTTCGTCAATATCAAGAGCAACAATTTTTTGAAACAATTGGTTAAGAGCTTGGTTACTATGTGCAATAAGTAGAGTGCGCTGATTATGGAAGTTGTGATATAGATTGTTGATGATTTGAGTTGCAACATCCGTCTTTCCAGTTCCCGGAGGGCCAACAATAACGGTAAGCCCCGGTTGCGTACCGGAGATGATGGCTTCAATTTGAGCAGGTGTAAATCGGATTCGATTCAACTTAGGGGCGTCCATGGGATATGGGCCTGTACTGGGAGGTTTATAAGAAGAAACCTGGATGGCTTGTGGCTCGTCTTTTGGTGCAGGCTCTGCTTCCCTGCGTCTCTTCTTCGTTGGTCTAGCTGGCGGTTCAGCAGCTTTTGCCACGGTTTGCAATACGTAGGGTGGTCCGAAACTACCGCTGACATCGTCATTTGGCTCGACCGTCCTACCGGGCAAGCTCTCAATTAGATGCTGCCAGTCAAGAAATGTATCTCGATAATCGACCTTTTTGAGTTGATTTGATAGTCTAGTATAGTTGGCTCCTGCAGGATCACCATAACCTAAAAAGACCTCGTGAAGCCAGGGAGCTAATGGAACATCAGATAATGTTAAACTTCTGATCGATTCAAGGATCGGTTTGAAGTTATTTTCACGTCCTTTTCTGCGAACGATAATGTTCATAGTTTCGTAAATGTCAGGCTTGCCTTTGTCGATGCGATCTTTGTCCTCTTTATACATGGCTGCGTCAAGTTTTAATTGCAGTCTCCGCGAGCCAGCGCGAGCATTTCCGTTGACCTGACCATTGTAATTCATCAATGAGCGTCCTCTATCATCTTGCACTTGGATGACTTCAGCTGCTCGGAGGTATCTCAGACCAAGGTTTTGCGCGTCTGAAGTCGTTGCTCCGCCATTCGCGATTATAGCCGAGTCATCAGTGACTTTCACGGAGAGCAAGAAGATCACGTCATCGGGCCGCAATGAATCCCATTCGCGGCGAACGTTCTCAGCCATCCGGCTGACATCAATCGTGACTTCCGCTCGGACGAGAGCTGGTTTATCATCTCCAACAAGAGGAGGTACCACTTCAAGGATACTAAGAATCTATCAGAGTGGATCGAAGTAATAGAATGGTGCTAGAACTTACGAAGGTTTCGTTATTGGCAGTGCCATCCTGGAAAATCCTTCAAAACTTGTTTGGCCTGTCCTACCGGCGACTGGTCGGAGACGCTTTATTGTGTCCTCTACATCCCGTCTGATCTCATAGAACGACTCGCATCGATGCAAGATGAATGATCGCCACAGAAAATCTCCAACGGTTAGATATTGTAGGTTCAGCTTCGGGATAGCGAGAGGCTGTGATCCATCGAATCCATCATTTCTGAGCAGGGTTCTTTCAAAAAGGGTACTTTCTGTTGGAAGAATGCTCAAGTCACGTGCGGTCTCTTGGAATGTCTTGCGCTTCTCATGTGTTGATAGAAGAATTTCTAAAAGAAATTTACGGTCTACTACCACCTTGGTAGATGATGGATAAGACGTCCGTAAATCAAGAAGCTCGCAAAGCTCTGTCATCTCGGCGTCTGTAAGCGGTTCCAAATGACCCTCAAGCTCCACCCGCTTATCAATGGACGAATAATTGGACAAGGCAAGAATAGTCAGCTTTTCCCTGAAGTGCTTGAGCGCAGTTCTTTGCAGGGACGCTAGAATTGCACAATGGCGTTCATATGCTTCCGTGCGGCTATGTTGAGCACCTGTATGATCATTAATTGCAAAATATGTATAATGCTTAAAAAGGGCATATAGATCTCGTAGAAGCCCGTTGTCCTCTTCATTGAATGCTGGAGATAGTCTGATCGTTGGAAGAACGTGCAAATCCTGTAAAAGTGTGTTCACATATCTCCTGGTTGGCAATTGGCTCTGAAGATCTGATAAAAACTCTATAAACCTTTCACAATACTGTACATTCTCTATTTTCGTATATTAGCTAAGAAAAAATTAGTGATAGCAAGGGCTTTGACGAACCGGACTTTATTTTGTCTCCGTAGAGTTGATTGAAAAAATCCAGAATCAAAGTCAAGAGCCAAGATCGCTCAAACCTGAGTCTAGCTTTCGTAGGTTCATCAGAAGCATCATATCGTTTTGCTGCAGCCCTCCAAGCTTTCTTCAATTGCACAGTATGATCTAGTATCTTTTCTCTTTTCTTCTCGCACGAAATGTTGTGCCAAATGGATATTGAGACCAACGGCGCGCATTCTTTCCGAACTATGCCGTTGTCTAGTGATTGGAATGCGCTTATGATGAACGACAAAAGGTGTGTTCGAATTATCGCAGAAAGGGTAGTATCCAACGTCATAGACAGGATTCGACGAAATAGGGTTGAGAAATCAGGTGTACTATCCGCAAAGATATCTATGTTCATCAGCATGATGAATTGAAGCTTCCCGTAAAGGACTTACCCCAAGTTGGCAGATGTTCTCTAGTCCTTACGTTGACGATAAGGACTATGAGAAGTATATGGAAGTTTGAGGCATCTTCTGAATAACCCGGCCAAAGGTAACTAGCATTGTTGTCAGTAATAGTTCCTACGTCAATGGTTTGTAAGGATGGATGCACTTCTCAAGAATATGGAGATTCTCCAGTGTCAAAAGGGATCTATATGAAAATTCCTCCTGTTCTAAAACATCCCATATTTCTTTCTTGATAACATCAGGCTTGACCTTAACCTTCGCGGACTTCTTCGAAGGTTTTAACCAATATTTTGCGGCAACTTGCGAAAACGAGCTTTCGTCCTGTGATACTTCTGCGGGTGGCACTCCCATACTTTCTTCGACAGCCTTCCCCTGGCCTCTTCCTTTCGTCCTCGGGGCCATTGTTGTTATTTGTGGTATTGACTGGCAATTCGTATTGCGCGCGTCGGCCGCGTGTAAGCATCTTATCGTGCTCATAATTTTTGGAAGCTTGGTGTACCAATGCTCCCACAAGTGATGAGTAAGCGGAATTTCGACGTATCTAGATTGACGTCGCGATAGCCTTTACTTCTCGCAACAACCAATTCTGCCACCAACCTTGGAAACCTTTCAAATCATATCCTTTCGTTTGCGCTAACACGGAAGGATTTTTTTTGAATCGGCCTTACATCGCGATATGGCTGTCAGCATGGAGGGACACGGTCTTCCACTTGTGGAATCTTTTGCGCAATTATTGTTGGAAATGCTTCAGCGGGCTGAACATGTCAAAGAAACACACACGATAGAGTCGCCATTGAGTAAAACAGAACTTGCGAACACCTACGAGCGAATCGATCAAATATTCAACGAAGCGGCACCTATAGAGACTAAAAAGCGTAGTCAGTATGCGATCATCGAAACCGCTGTTCGAGATACTTTCAACAATTTACTGGTAAGCCTTACACCAGTACGAGCCGTAGCTCCCCTCTGACGACCCATAGGCCTCTATATCCATTGAAAGTTCTTCCTCTTCCAGGTTGTGGAACCTCCTCGATATTATCTCTATTCTTTCTGACGATGAACAATGCGAACCTGCCCTTCTATTTTGGCTCGTTGAAGAATTACTGGATAGTCAGACGATTGCGGGTTGCCGGAGGATATTTGATTATCTTGAGTCAAGACGTGAGAAAATCACAGCAAAGCATTTCAATCAAAAGAATTTGGTTATTTTGAGAAGCTGCAACGAGCTTTTGCGGCGACTTTCCAGAGCAGAGGATACTGCATTCTGTGGTCGCGTTTTTATTTTCATGTTTCAAAGCTTTCCCCTTGGCGACAAGAGTTCTGTGAATCTACGCGGCGAATTTCATGTCGAAAATGTCACATCTTTCGATGCTCTACCGGCCGATCTAACAGATACTGAGAAGATGGAAGTGGATTCGGATAGTAATGCGAAAGCAACTCCATCCTCCTCCAACCCAACTCCAGCAGGAAGGACGAGCACGGCGAGAGGTTCTGAAGATACCAATGGTCTAAGTAAAGATGTAGCATCATCAAAACGTGAACCGCCCATGAAGCCCGATGAGTTATACCCGATATTCTGGTCTTTACAGCAGAGCTTCAGCCAACCGAAAAAACTATTCAACACCGAAAATTTTGCCGAATTTAAAAAGGGTTTGGAAGCTACAATAGCTACTTTTAAGTCGGTACAGCATGAAACTGCAGGGCGTCCAGCGGCAAGAGTAGCGGAGGATAGTAAGAGGGGAACAAAAAGAAAGCGTAGTCAAGGAGACGATGACCTAGCCAATTCCTTCAATCCCAAATATCTCACAAGTAGGGACTTGTTCGAATTAGAGGTATGTTATCTCCTGATCACCAAAAACGATATCAAGGCGCTAACCTAAGATTGTTTAGATCAGTGATTTGTCGTTTAGGAGGCATATACTTGTCCAAATCTTAATAATAATGGATTTCCTTCTTTCGTTGAGCGCTAAAGCGAAAGAGAAGCTTTCGAAAGCTTTACTGGATAACCTTAATAGATCAGTCACTTATGCAGACCAAACGCTTAGTGAGGAGGATGTGAGTAATCTTTTTTTTAACACGCCTTTCAGTACATATCAGCTGACAATTCATAGACGAAGTGGTCATTAGATATGAAAAAGTCGATTGCAGAATATTTGAAGAAGGGTGTGGACGGTGCCTTCTTTTACCGCATGGTTGAGACGGTTCTATCAAGAGATAAGAACTGGGTTCGTTGGAAGGTCGAAAATTGCCCTTCTATTGCCCGACCAGCTGTTTCACCCCAAGATTATATTAGCGCTAAAGCGTCGGCTCGCAAAGCTACACTTAATAAACGAATACGCCCAAATCCTCTAGGATCTTTAGATCTCAAGTTCCTTGCGGAAAGCGATTTACAGAGTGGTTTAGAGAGGCTGAAAAAACCAGAAAGATATCAAATTCCTTCCATAAAGAGCTTCAAAAATAAAATCGAACTCGACGATATGGATATCGATATGGCTCGGGACGAGGAATCGAAAAATATAGCCATAGAAGCTAAAGCGAGCAAATGTTGGAGAGCACTACGAATTGCTAGTGCGAGCAAACTTGCTGCTTTCGACAAAATCGAAAAATCGGATAGCATTGACGAAATATTCAAGGATGATATCCAACCCGAAGATCTTGTCACTACTGGCGATGAAGATGCGCCGGAGAGTGGGTCACAGAAAGTTGAGGAAGGGAACCAGGAAGCGAAAGTACCATCGCTGGAAAACGAAGATGTGGATATGGAAAATAAAAAGACAGACGAGCAACCAAATGTTCCAAAGGTGCCCGCTGCGGAATTGGAGACATGAGATCAACTATGGAAACGACCAGGTTGGTTCAAGGTGGAAGATTAGCACGGCATGGATGATATGAAAAATTATGGTCATCTACACAAAAAATTGGTGCAACGGAATGAACGTCATTGAAAACTGTACTTTTACTTGTACTATATAATACCCCTTTTATATATCTCAAACAGATATATCATATACTATAGCAGAGCATAGTATAACATTGTTATGGAATACTATCAATCAAAGAAGAAGCAAGATAGTTTTATTATCATCATTCCGAGGCGAAACTTATGAGTCAATGCTTCAAAATCATGCGCGAGAGAGGCATTTGAGCGTTAAAGCTGTCGGAAGGATACACAATGGAATATTGAATTGGAAAGCCATGTAAGAAGAAGCATGTCGTGTGTCACTAATACCTGCATGATTACAATGTTTGACTGGGAAACGAATCTCCAGAATTTTCAACCGGGGTTTCAATGTATATTATAGGGGATACGTAAGAAGAGAAGAGGAGAACATAACCAAAAACTGAACGAGTGATAGACTATACTGATACTTTTCGGTAAGAACAGACCAGATAATTGAACTTTTCGGATGTTCTGGACTAGATTTCACAGCCACAAAAGAAGAAGCGAGAAGTAGACCCGAGGGGGGAAAAAGGGGATGTTCGTCATGCGAAGTTGAGATTTTCCGCCATGCGATTTCGTTGAAATCTAGGGCGTATCGGCATGTAAATACATTGAACTTCATTATGGTCTTGTAGTTCAAGATCACATGTATGTTCGTTGGTTCTTTCTATATTAAAAAACAAATGCACACAAGCGCAGAAGAATCACCCAAGGTATGGTGTGCGCAACAAAATCTATGGTGATGGGTATTAACTGGTTCTCGGTCTAGTATTGGCGTGATTAAATTGATACATACAGATTTATTAATTTTGAGTCGCAAATTTTGAGTCACAGGACTCTTGAATCCATCTTCCAACTACAAAAGAAAGTAATTTTGAGGTAGCTGTTTTCCGGGTTTATGATTTTGCAGAATTTCAGAATCATGTCGGTAGCATCAGCGTCGCACGAATTACTGGTCGAATGTATCATCTGGATCTGTATAGACCATTATGACAACAAGGAAAGAGGAAGAACAAAGAGCTGTCGGAACATTGCGCAGATCGGGCGAGGGGTAAGGGCAAGGTTCGGTGTTTGGCCAGAGACCCAGTCGCATTTACGTGGTGGGTTGTAAATTGGCTTGGATGCAAAGATTGCGAGTGTGATGAAATTTAGGATTAAAAGGCACCAGAGAAAGACTACAAGCATGCGCATAGATGGCCATTGGCGACAGATCTTAGAAAAAGAAGAACCATTAAAAAATTAGAATAACGCGCTTCCATATCCCACTGACACTCAACCATTTTGAAGTTACTTCGCTACATTGCTATCTCTGCTAATCTCACTCTTCACCTCAGTGTCCATGTTAGTAGTATGAGCAACAGCATTTGTAGATAGATAAGCATTGATATTATACTACTTCCATGCAGTACGTAGTGAAACATGCGGTCGCAATACTACACGCAGTGAAATTTCAATTCAATATGTGGATGATGAAAACCACCGATTTCCGAATCCGTTTGCCCCATTAAATGTCCGTAAAATCCTTCTTCCGTGTCGCTGGGTTGTATGTACAGTGTAAACAGTTACTACCATCCTCTGGAATTCTTGCAAAATTTAAGTGCTGGTGAAACCTTTCTTCCTTAGGTTGTTGACCTAGAACTCCTGTTCTTTCGATCCTATGAAGATACATACATTCATGCATCCACTTATCTTCATTCGAATATCTTCCTAACCTCATCTAAATCCTCTTTTCCGGTAAGGACAGTCCACCATTTACCCTTATTATCATCTTTGTCCGATGCACCCAAAGTTTGAGTGACCTTTGAACGATCGTCATTGCGGATCACGACTAGATACTGCGGGGTAGTTGAGGTAGGAATACCATTGAGTATAGAGCAATGGGGGCGTAGTTTCCATGCTCTGTATGCGAAGTTTTTGCGTGAGAGTGATTTTGGGGCGGGTTTGGAAGATGGGGACGGGGATGGGGATGTGGATGAGAGTGTGGGTGGAGCTAATGATGAGGGAGTGGTAGCCGAAAATCGTGAAGGTAGGGGAGAGTAAGCTTGGTGATCGAAGAAAAGGAGTTGAGATTGTGGGGTTGATGGTGAAGTTGTGGTTGGGTCTCTGGGGATAGGATTTTTTGGAACTAGAGACTTTGGAGAGGTCTTGGTAGGAGCTGGAGTATGAACTTTAGGTTGGGGCGACGATGAGGATGAGGATACCGGAGACTTGTAGGCTCGGGTGTTGGATGAATAAGGGTGAGATTGTGGATTCATAGATTGCTTTGGGAGCGAAATGCTTGGATTTGCATCTCGAAAAACGAGGGGTCCTGGACTAGTTCTGACAGGGACTGATGGTGATGATGCCGGTGGTGGCTGTGGGGAGTATGATGGCGATTTAGGAGGAGATGGGTAAGCGTCGGAAGGGGGAGCTTTTGCTAATGTATCATTCTCAGAGTCTCTAGCGAGGCTACGTGAATATTTGATAGAATTGTCGCTACTCAGAGGGCCATTGGACTGATCTTGCGATGTTGGTAAAGTAGAGACCGGAGAAGAAGGTGTGGGATTCAGAATAGAGCTTATGCGTATTCTCTTTGTCACTGGTTCGGGATTGGATATTGTTGGAGATGAGGGCGATCTGGACTGGTGAATTTGCGTGGGAGTAGAAGTGGAGATATGGGATGATAGACGCTTCAGACTGGGAGTTTGGTCAACCTCGTTGACTGGCGCCGATGGATTTGGGTTCGGAACTGAAGTGATAGTAGCACTAGAATTCCACTTCTTCGAATCGAAAATATGATTGAGACTGGCAAGTGTAGTTACGGCTGTTTGTTCAAGTTTTCTTAGTTCGGGCGATGCTGTAGTCCTTGGAATAGACCGGGGTGAGGTGAAAGGTGGTGAGGCGATGTAATTGGGATGACCTTGAGAGTACCCTGCACCTCTTTCCATGATTGGTGGTAGTTTGCGCCTCGCCCTAAATCGCATTGTGTCTGCTGTCCCTGTGTCACCACTGGATTCAAACATTTTAACAGCTTGTTCAATGCCCTCAAGTTTCACTGGTGTATTGAGCAAATTGTCTTGTAGAGGGACAACGAGAGGTTGATTGAGAATGCGATGACGAGGATCCAGTGAATTGGAGATGTCGCGCTTGTATAAATCATTCCTAATCAAGTGTGACATTTCTTCTTGACCTTCATCTTCGGATTCGGATTCTTCTTCGCTCTCGGGAGACGCAGTCAAGTTGATTACATCCTCCTCTATTTCTTCGGGATCAGATGGGAACTCCGATGCACTGGACTGCGGTCCCATGACATATGAAAGACTCATTGTATTGACATGCTTATTGTTCCCAGCTTTCATCAGCGGTTTCTCCTTCGGTGCCACAAACTCTAGACCGCTAGCTATGATCCTCTGATTCGAGGAATGAGACGCCAAAGTACCGGAATTTGAAGCTTGTAAATAGCGATTAGAAGAATCAATAGCACGCAACCTTGTGTGAGTTACTTCTCGGGCTTGGAGTCTCTTACTTGAGTTATAATCTGAGGTTTGGCTTTGTCCAAATCGCAAAGCTTCCGGTGCCCGAATGCCGGACCTGTAAACAGGCCTATGGAACGGCGGTGATTGTGGCCGTGGTTTTGCTTGAACTACATGTTTTTGAGCAGGTATGGTGTTGCCTGGTGTTCGTCTTGGTGGATGTACAATACAAGAGAAATTAGGTTGAGGAACAACTGGTTGCTTCTTTCTGACGGGTATTAGAATCTGGCCATCTGTATTGGGCACGGCCTCGTAGGCATTCATGATTGTATGTGTTGAAGATATGGTTTTTGGGTTCTTTGTAGCATTGGTACTGTTAAGGATTGAAACAGGAAATGCGACGGCAAGGTGCGGCGATGAAAGTTTATATAGCTGTGTCATAATTTGTGTGTGTGATTCATGAGGGAGGCGTTCGTTCGGGGATGTGAATACTCTTGCGTAGTGGCAAAATCATTTTCCATTTTAGTATTCACGATGGATGCTTTATAGATTCTTGTTTTCGTCGAGTCATCAAAGGATTCTTTTGTACAACGTCTGTGAATCATAAAAAAAAATGTTGATATGGAACATGTTTGGGTAGAGTCATAAAACCCGCCTGTCGCCTGTTCGTGATTTCGAGGGCATTGATTGCAGACCAACATATAAAAACAGTGCGAATTCAAAAAATGTACCAACTAACATTGGACATTGGACATTGGACATTCATCCTTTAACGTGGTTCTGGATAATGAAGCTTCAATATTTCAGCAATAACGATATGGATTCATGATCATTCTACTAAGTGATTTTCTTTCCATGTATCTCTACCATTTACTCCTGGTCAATTGCTCTATTAATGGGCTCCGCCGCCCACCTCCTCAGCCTTCTTTTACGCTGCTGCTCTATGTGTATATCATCTAATAATCTTCCCAGTGCGTGAATCACTTTCTACTGTGGTCCATACCATCCTTTCGCGAGGCTTGCGCGCGCTCACATTATCTTGATTGGTGGCTATAGCAGTACCTGATCTTGAGCTTGGAATCCTTTGGGGAAGCACAGCCGATAGATGGTATGTATCTTTAGCATGACCATCGAGATTTTGAGGCTGTCGCTCTACGTCATTTTGCTCAAACATAGGCGACTCTCTTTGGTCTCTCAGAAGTTTCAAGTGGTGGATATTTCATGCCGCATAAAACATTGTAGATGCTATGAGTGCATACCCACAAATATAATAATTATTTTGTGTTTTAGACTCGGTAGCTCCAATGATTGTCCCAGTCCACGTTCGACGCAATATAGTACCGTTCACGTATTGATAGAAAGGAGGCGGAGGTAGATCTTGGGCGGCCGCATTTTGACATTGAACACTTGCTTCTTGAGTTGGCTTTAATTCGGTTTCAAGTCAGTAATCGACAATAACTGGGCTTGAGATAAAGACACACTTGTTCTCCTTGACAATATTCGATGTAGTCTTTGGTCGCAGTCCAAACAGCTAATTTCAACGCGAAATATGATATAACAGTACCAACTACAATTGCAACTGCAGAAATGAGTGTTGCTTTATCCCAGGTTATGAGATGCTTGATAAATCCTTTTAAAAGAGTTTTTATCCAAGATGGGACAGCAAGTTTGGATTGACTATTGCGAATAAAATGGCCAGCTTGGGTGAATTGGCTGCTGGTTGCAGCTGACTGCTGAGGTTGCGGGGCTTGTTGTCCCATTGGAAATTGGTTTGGAACTTGGGCTTGACATTGCACAGTTGAGGGTGAGGGCGGTATAGAGGGAAGGTTCTGAGATTCTGATGTAACTGATGAACCACTGGTATTGCTACGCTGGTTTGGAAAGGTTTGAAGTGATATAGCTGGCAACATTTTGCTTCGCCGTTTATGTCAGAAACATGGTAATAGAAGCAGTCTCCTCCCGACACTTGAGGGGAACCATTGATATCTATGCGGCCGGTAACACCGCACAGCAGCTGAGTCTTTAATCGTACACAGCTTTGTTACAACTTGTAGTTTCGATAAAACAAATTGCATATGATAGGTGGGAAATATGGTTTGAAGGTATTTCCCTACTCCTTGAAAGGGATCGAGTAGTTTTCAAGAAAGATGATCTAGATTACCTCTCGTTCTATCCAAAGTATATTTTTTAGGGGGACCACCACCGGCAGCCATCTCAAAGTTGATAGAGGAAGACTCATCAAAGTTCCAATGCTTTGTATCGTCCGAAGGTCAGGAGGCATGGCATGGCTTGTACTTCTTCAATCCCTTGCCATGATAATTGAAAAGGGATGCGAGAAGGATTGCCCGTTTGTATGTATTTCAGTTTGTTGATTGGTACTGTTCCTTCATTTCCTAGCTGCATCATTCTCTGTTTTTCCTCGGGATGATACGTTGTCGTCGATGCTCAATACATACAAATTGTACCTATACTTGCGTGTTGATGTGAGTGGTGAGATTTAAGAATCGGTGAATGCTAGGGGTAATTACGAGCCGAATTATACTGATTTGAAAGCCCCAAAAGTCACAAAATGCGTCTAAATAAACAATAATTGAAGTCAAAACCAAATATACTCCTTTCAATTCATGGAAAAGTCGAGTATCTTTTTAAGACTCGCACCCAAAAAAAATCATATAATTATAATGAAGGTTGAAGATCAAAATATGAGAAAATATAACCTTTTTGCTTCGTTAGCGGTACAAATCCCGTGCTCTCCTCAATCACATCGTATCGTATCGCGTCACAGGGCAATCAATCCATTTTTCTTCATTGCCCAGTGCAATCATGACCTATCCTCCTTTGCAACTCCACTTCCATCCCAATCCTACATATTCTCGTAGGAAGAATCATGGAGTCTGGCTCCGAAAATCGAGGTCTCGACCTTGAGAAGGAGTTAACGTGTTCTGTAAGTCAAACCTTCAAGTTACCAAATCCCCAAAACAGAGGTCTTACCCCGCAAACTCTATATATAGGGCTGGGCTTAATCCGCAGTTGCATCTAAAAGGATAGAGTATTGATTTTGACTGCTCATAGATTTGTACAGAGGTTTTATATCAACCGTTAACATTACTCGATTGTTTGCATACCTTCTGCGGCTCTTGTCTTAAAGAATGGTTTTCATGGCAACTTGTCTCTGTAAATAATGCACAAACACCGATTCCACCCGGCGGTACGCCATATACATGCCCATCATGTCGCGCGCCAGTTCGAGATACGAAGCACAGTTCTACAATAGCGACATTACTGGAGATGTTCTTGGCGCGAAGTCCAGAGAAGGGTAGAACAGCTGAAGAGAAGGAGGAAATCGCTGCGAAATACAAAGCTGGGGATGAAGTGTTGCCGAAATGGGAGCAGAGAGACAGAAGTTCAAGAGAAAGACGCTTGGAGGACGAGGATCGAAGGTTGATGGAAGAAGTAAGAGATTTGAGCTTGAGAGAAGTAGGGGTAGAAAGTTCTGAGGCAAGGAGGGAAAGAAGGAGACGGGAACGAGATGGAGAGAGATCGCATAGTTCAAGGCATCCTTCGAGTCGTGATCACAGTAGGGATAGTAGGAATGCAGATGACACCGATCGACGGCGGCGAAGAGAAGAGCATCATGAAAGAAGAAGAGCCCGACAAGGATCCTCTGCGTTGAGGCAAGAACCCGACCACAGCGACTCCGAAGGCCGACAAAGGGGATATAGTGAAACTGAATCGATAAGAAGACATGAAGAAACGAGCCGGTCAGCGGCGCGACAGATCGAACACCAATCATCCTTGCGGTCACTAATCAGTTCTTCCGATATAGATTCTAGAGAAATGGAAGAAGAGATTTTACGACAAATCAGGGAGGAAGGATTACTGGACGGAATCGACCTTGAGAATATCGATGTTAACCAGGAGGATCAGATTAGTGAGAGGATAGCAGAAGCTTTCAGGCGGCGACAAGAAGAGAGATCGAGGCCCGAGTTTTCTAGAAGGAGCGAGAGTGATACAACGAACAGACGAAGACGATCTCCTCGAGTATCGCTCACAGATTCCGGAAGAGAAACGTCTGGTGATGATACTCCCAGAACTACAAGACGACGCAGAAACCAATCATCCTCGCCAAGATCAGGTAGTTTAAGTAATGAACAAAGCAGGCCACCACCATCTATAAGCGCCGTACACGCAAGCCACCTAGATGTTGGTCAAAACTCTGGAGGACGAAGAAGACAGAGAACTTTAAGCGCGCCACGAAGCTCAACAGCACCTGCACCCGTAATTGCGCCCGAAACAAGAGTTGCCGCTCGGTCGCAGGCCGATTTGAGCACTATACCTCGGACCTCTTTTGTGCAAACATCTCAACCGTTCAGGGCCCATGCGAGGAGGAGCACTGACTCCAATGTGCGACGAATGAGTGAATCATCAACAAGTAGGGAACCGCAGCCACAAACAGGCTCCTCTATAAGGACTTCTAACAATACTTCCATTGCGTCTCCCTCAGAATCGGCACCGAGAACATCAAGCAACAGCTTGCCAGAAAGATCACATTCGGACAATATGCCTGATTCACCTGCTCTGCTTGAGCCGTTGAGTACTCGTGCTAATGCCCCAGACGATATCATCGTAGCCTCTGCCGTTCCTGCATCTGTTTCGTACATGGACGAGTCATTGATTCCTGCACCGCTTTCACCCCATGCTCCTACACATCTAGCACTCTTCGATAAAGCCGCTGCACTATCAAGTGGTAGCAGACCAAGCTCTTCTCATTCCGTGGGGTCTAGACCACGAACACAGCTTTATCCTGAACCATCATTAGCATGTAGAAGATGTCAGAAAACTCATATCGAATATGAAGTGCATTACAACTGCTCAACTTGCTTGCGTGGCAATTACAACATCTGTCTCTCGTGCTACCGTTCCGGTGCAGGATGTCTGCATTGGTTTGGATTCGGCTATTCGGCATGGACAAACTGGGAAAATCAAATGCAAGCCGGGAAGATACCACAAGGTGCAGATAGGCCACATATGCTCACCGCAAATCGTTACCTGGCACCGAAAATGGCGGCCGGTGGCGCAGACGGTCGCAAAACTCTCACCACGGAAGATCCTCAGAAACGTCTTCAAAGTGGTGCATTTTGTGCAAGCTGCTTAGCTTGGACAAACGAATGTTATTGGCGTTGCGATATTTGCAATCATGGCGATTGGGGATTTTGCAATCTATGCGTTAACCAAGGTAGATCATGTACACATTCTCTTCTACCACTGACCTACAAACCATCGGAGTCATATACACCTCCCTTATCTCCGATGCATGACCAACAGCTTCCCCAATCGGCAACTATCCTAAAAGGGCCTGGCGTTGTAGACGTGGGTAACTTTAAACCTCTCAGCTTCTCTACCAACTGTGATATCTGTAGATATCCCATCCAGCCATCTTCCACTCGCTACCATTGCTACTTATGTATTAGCGCTGTCCCAGATACTCAACCTGGAGATTACGATATATGCACAACTTGCTACCCCAAACTCGTCACATCTCGTCGGATCAGTGTCGAGAACGGTCATAATGGGTGGCGACGTTGTTTACAAGGTCACCGTATGGTGATCGTAGGATTCGAAGATGAACGCGGGGGCCAACGTAGAGTAATAGTCCAGGATTTGGTTGGCGGTCATAGTCTTGATATCGAACCCATGCTTTACCCCTCAGCCGATCATACAGCACCCGAATTACAGAAATGGAGCTGGAGTCATGATAATGATACTTTTGTTCGACTCGTCACTACCGATCCATCGAAAGCTGCACCGACATCAATTCCTGGACTAACGATTGAGAGATCGTTCCCACCTGATGGCGGAATCGGTATGTCAACTTTAGCAATCTGGAGTTGGTGGCCTGCAGAAGGAGCAAGTGATGAATTGATATTTCCAAAAGGAGCAGAGGTGAGGGAGTGTAAGGATGTTAATGGAGACTGGTTTTGGGGATGCTACATGGGCGCGAAGGGATTGTTTCCTGCGCCATACGTAAGAGTCTTGGAGGATGGGATTGCTGGGATTTAAGGACTGGATAAAATTTAGGCGGCTTTGTGTATTTCTTTGGGACATTTGCAATTTTTTGGCTTGGAATCATTTTGGGGTAATGGGGCGAGAGATGATGTTTAATGATGTGCATGATCTGTGAGATCTATTGATGAGTTGATGGGAGACGAATTTGAATGCATATTATATATTCCCAATCGAGTCGAGTCTAGTAGAGCCAAAAATTAATTCTCTAATTATGCAAGAATGGCCTAAAGTCATCCGCCTCATACAATGATTGTCTTTGCTCTATACTTCGTTTCTTTCGTTCAATTCCCCAAATACCTCCCGATCTGAACAGCTAAAGCTAGGTGCTTCTCCAACAAAACAAAACCCTAACCAGCCATCTATAGATCACCCACAAACCTCATCTACCACCGCACAATCAACCCACAGATAACTACTCTCCCAGCTCTTCTTTCCTCCCAACGCCCTCATCACCCCCTCACTCCCCGCATTCCCTTCCCTCACATCCGAATGTACAAAGCCACTTGACCCATTAAACCCCAGATCTGCAAACTCCCCCAACCCAAGACGCCGAATCAGTTCGCGGGCAACATACGTAGCGAGCCCGAGACCACGATGAGTGGGAAGCACATAGAGCGTTGCGAGGGTGCCGTCAATACCTATGAAAGCCCAGGCTATCATTTCGGATTCCGGAGTCAGCAGACAGAGAGAGGGTTGTGCGAGGAGGGTGGAGGGCTCGCGGGGAATGGTCGAGGTGGTGATTATGAGGTTGATGTGGGAGGGGGGGACGCGGGAGATGGTGAAGGGGGAGGGGGTTGGGGGGGGGATTGGTGAGAGGGCGGGAGAGGGGAGGGTGCTGATGAGGTAGAGGTTCCAGCGGGTGTGGTAGGGGATTAATGGTGTTGATGTTGATGGTGATGTTTGGGATATGAGTGAGGTTAGAGAGTTTGTGATTACTTCGTGTAAACATGCGAATTTGAGAGTGGGGTTGAAGGGGAATCCGGGAGCTTCGGGGATATCGGTATTCTTTGAGAATAGAAGGGCGGTTTTGAGATGTGTGGAAAGAAGGGATGTATGTTCATTAGAAAGAGGTTGTGCATAGGATGGTGTGATTAGAGGGTTGAAGAGCCAGATTTGAGATTCGGTTTTGCGGGATCGATCGGAGAAGAGGATGGTGTAGAGTTCGGGGATTGCAGCTTGGGGAGGGAATGTGGCGGCAAAGAGACAGTGTCTAGAGGGAGTGTTATGGGGAGCGAGCATGCGATTGTAGACGGGATTACTGTATGGAAGATGTTCGTAGAGGCTTGGAATTAGAGTTTCGGAGATGGTTTCTTGGGGATGGATGTAGAATTTGAGTTGCTTGGTCGAGGAACAGGAAGCGGGTGCGGTCATTGTACCCCTTTTATTCTCGGCAATTTCTTGGGAAGAAATTTGAGGGTCTCCAGTACTGTCGCCCATTGTGTGCCTGTTGAACAATCTGAAATTGTTAATACTCGCTATCACATTCCAATTCCAAACTCACGAGAATAGTTAAATTATGTCGTGATGTGATTTGAGTGGTTTAGCAGGAGATGGTAGATGATCGAAGAGCCAGTGAGTATATGCGTAATCGATACACGGGGATGTAAATCCTGAGAACAAACACTAGAAAGGTAACCTTATTTCAGAAAGAAACGTTCAACAACGAAACATAGATTCTTCCCAAAACAATCTTGAGTGTTTGCATTATATGAAATATATTCCAGTATCTCGGTATTGAGTCATCGTCGGAGATCCACACCCCAGATAATGAAAAATCGAGGGGTTCGTCACAGATCTCGGAACCCCGCTTGCCGTATGCGGAAGCTCGGGATTAACCACTGATCTTCCGTTGACTTTATGTCATTTTTCCTAGACAGCAGAAATAGAAGATAAGAGATGATGCGTATATATAAAAGATAATGATATCATACATGTGTACATGCCATTGGAGATGAACTGGGGATTCTCAGTAAGTTTAAATATCTACTTCCATTGGTTTTCCTTTCGAAACATTATGTTTGCTTTGGTCCTGTTTAATGGTTTAAGAGTTTGAGAGCTTGAAATCTATATTTAGCACTAGCTGTATCGCAGCACTATATAGTTTTCACCAGGTAGTCAGGTCTACAGGGAGCTCAATATTTGTTCAATATACAAAGGATGAGGTATTCATAAGATATGCTTTTGAGGTCCTTCTTGTTGGAGATGAAGGAAAGAGAAATATCTCCGTCTTGTCATAACTTAGGTGTGTTAATATATTCATTTTGGTGTGGCATTAGTATTGTAAGATTTTGAGGTGAAAGAGCCTAATTGACTCATGTGACTATGGTCTAGATCCAAAACTCACACTTTACTTCATTTATTGCCAGGAGGGACTCAATAAAAACAGAATCAGCGATTCAGATTCTTACGGATAGCAAAATCCTCAAATCAATTCTCCTCTAAGGTGGTATTCCACGTTCATGGTCATCTGCGTATAGAAAGTTCTTCGATCACGACATGCCCTTGGAATTAGGATATTTCAGTGTTCAATTGTTCTTCATATAATGGCTTGTATTGGTAGCTAAATATTGAGAGCTAGCTTTGTTGAAAAGTTCAAAGCACTATCATCATTGAAAGTGCTATCTCTGCTTGTCATTATTCTTGCTCCAGAACCCAGAAGTATGGGTGAGTATAGTTCTCAAATTCTTGGTGCCTAGGAGAAGTTTTCTCTTCGGGATGATAGCCTAATCCTGCCAAACAACCCCAAAATCCATTGCATTATGCCTTTCGATATCAAATCACCAGAACCTCCCAAGGAACATAGCTAATCTGAAGGATGAGGCATCCGACATTCTGTTACTAACACTAGTGATCAAGGATTCACGAAACGACACCTACTTTCTACCCCTATCATCTTAGTTAGTATACAAATCTCCTTAACATCAAACAAAAAATACAGAGGAAATCCTAACATTACCAACCCTCTCCTCGGTCTCCCCTTAACAAACTCAAAACCCCCACATTGACCAAACTAAGCCCAGAAAGTGCAATAATCCCCTCCCGCACCCAGCCTTCAAACTGCGTAACCACATATGCAAAGTAGCAAGCCAAGAAAGTCCCATAAAAAGCCATGAGCACATATCTCGTCTGTTTGGCTGTCGGTTGCCACGCAGCCTCTGTATTCTCCAGCACAGCTTTATGGTCTCGCGTGTCTCCAAGATCTTGGATACCTTTACAGTTCCGCAGAGCTTCGAATTTGCCGATGGCTTGGCTGAGGAATGTTTCGGCAGATATGGGTATACTTTCGAATTCTTCCACAGCTTGGTTGAGAAGTATTTCTGGATTTACAGGTATACGTGTGAGGAGAGTGCCAAAGGCGTTTACTGCCTTGTTTAGGAAAGAGGTGATCATGATGGCTGTGAAGCAGGCGGATGAGATGATCAGGAATTGTTGTGCTGAGGAAGAAAGATAAATGTTTAAAGGTGTGAAAAGATAGGCGAGGAAATTCTCGATGCTCTGGAGAAGCGATGCTAGGATTGTGGTGATGGACGTCATGTCTAGTGATAGATTTTGGTGCAATTTAATTAATTGTTTGATGAATGGTTGATTAGGTACTTTTAGTTTGATGGAGTGAAATTGAGCTCAATGGGAAATTATGAATAAGAGTTGATCTAGAAGTTGGAAGATCAATAAGTAATGAAGACCTTCTACTAAGGGAATCATCAAACTCGGTAACTGCTTGACGAGCCGTACGAATCTCTGGAAATTGATGGAAGTATTAGAAAGAAATAATTTTTCAGGACGTATAGAACTCCGGAGAGAGGTGAATCGAGTATTCGGCATGGCCAATATTCTTGACAGGTAACTATACCCTTGAATTCGAGACATCAGAGATTTCTAGAGCATCGACGATAGAACGACAGAAACCTTGCATAAATCTTGTCGTTGAAAGATTGTTAGTACGGATTGTACTTTCATCTCAAGTTGTTCGAATGTGCCAGTCCATTCAAGCATCATGATCTACTTGATTTCGTCCAATAGATATACCTCTATATTGATTATCTTACACATTGCTATTTCCCATTTAAGAACCATTATAAAAATCACATATTGCCCTACCCTTATATTCATCATAGAAAGACGACTGATTCATTTCACTCACCAAACCACAAGTGCCTCATGAAGACCCCGTACTTACAGGCTCACAAAGATTACTGTACTATCCCATCCAAAGCCTTTTCTCTTCTCCCAATTTCCATAGATATCCAATAACAAATCTTCGGTTCATCTCTCATCATAAACGAAACAAAAACGACTGTATACATGTCCATGACTTCATGAAACCAGATATACGAATACAATCACATACCATATCCCTGTTTTCAGACTCCTGCAAATTACAGTACAGTGATGGAGATGACTTTATCTCATTAGGTAGGGATATCTCCTCTGAAGCGACATGATGTAAGATATTTAGGACAATACTTGCGTGAAATGTGATGCGTGAGTATCATTTTAGCTCAATTTTGATTCTCATTTTATAGTATCCTTTGCAAAGATAATGTAGATAGAATGACTCATTTATCTATCTATCTATCTATCCATCCATCCATCTATATAGATAAAAAGAGCTATAAACGTATCGTCTGTATCAAAAAAAACCTGGTATGCAAAAAGCAAAATATCAACGATTAACAAGAATGCCGAAACCAGAAAGAAGTCTGAATAAGCAGCATAAGAAAGAACCAAAAATCCTCGTGACTCTTTACAAAAATCGCCATATCCAATTCCGTCACATTCGCATTGAGATCGAGAAACTTGCCGCCGCTGGTGAGATCCTCGTGTCTACATTCCCATGTGCCCACGCCTCCTTAGTCCTATTCATGTACGCCATCCATTGCCTCTCTTAACATATGTTTTCCGTCCAAGTTTGCTCTCTCATTGTGGACCGGCAATTACGAAAACTCGAGACGCTTCGTAGCACATCACATCTCCTTCTCTCTCGACACTCGAATTTCACACCTCTTCTGATACCCATTTTCTTTGCACCCGTCTGCATACCATTCATTCCCTTCTCACCTCCCCTCCCACAAGCTCTCTCATCACCACCCCATCTCCCCCCTAACAAACTCCCCCAACAAACCCCACAAAACCCCCCTCTATACCTCGTCCTCCCCCTCTTCCTCTCGCATCTCATCCACCATTGTATTCTCTCCACCTCCAAGCTCCTCAGCCCATCGCCTTCTCTCTCCGTCCCAGCACTATCTCCATTCAAGCTCTTCCTGCAGAAGAAAATCCCACTCTTCGATCTTTGTCTCGATGCTGAAGTAGACATCGGTACCACATGGCCGCAGCCAAGATACCTGTATTGTGTTTCAATACACATTTTTTCTGCCTTGCGATGTTGCTTCAGGGGTGTGCGTTGTGAATGATAGTAGAGATGGTATTGTGATGTGATATGATATGATATGATATTTTGATGGGACGGTATAGTATGTATGTAAATGATAAGTAAAGTCGTAAAGATGTGTGTCGGTATTATCGCCACTGATATATAATATGTCTTAGAAACTCGTAAAGATGTTTGCATGTCATTACATCTTCCGAGTGCGAAGGCAGCGATAAAGCTCTATCAGGTTGACGATGAGATGGTTGCCTATTCTATTGCCTAAATTTCCCTCCCCGAGTCTTCATCACTTTTCCTCTCATCCAACTAATCTCTCAATTTCCTCCACTGGTAAACTCTACCGCGAAGTTGTATATACGAAGACGAGAATTCAGTTGAAATATATTGTTCATATAATAGCAATGAAAAGAAAATCGACTGCAAAACAATCGGGACATCTCTTATATAACCCTCCCCCCCCAAAGCTATCAGTGAATCACTGCTTTCGCATCATTTACTACTCGTTACCACCAGACATACATTATGACTCGAACGATGAAGTCACCACCCATGTTCTATTAACCACCAATAATCATTGTTGATGAATAATATTCAGCCACTCGATTTGAATTCCAAAATTTCCATGAGGACTACCTGTAGTGAATGAACGAAAAATAAGATTAACTCAAAATAGCGATGATGTGGAATATGGATAACGTTTCATAAGGACGAGACTAAACAACGATAATACCTAGGTGAATAAGGGCGCGTTCGAATCGTTTTTTTCTTCTACATTAAAGCCAATATATTAGAGATATTAGCTAAACCTAATATAATGTTTACCAAACGCGATATTGAGCTCAATAAATTATCAATTTTAATATATTAAAATAGCAAATGTAATGTTTCAACTTTTTCCTATACAATAGTCAACAGCAGTTTTAAAGGTACTATTGAAGTAAATTCTTCATTTCAATCAACTCTATATATACTAATATTGCTTCAAATATATCAATCTCACTCAAATAATTTAATCAGCTTTAATATCCTAATACCCTCGCCGTTTGAAATATTAGTCAAATATATATATAAAAAACGATCCGAACGCGCCCCCTAAGAAGAGCTTCGAATGAAAACCTTGGTAACTTGATTAACTTAACGAATCAACTTGTATTCACAATGAAAATAACTCCGAATAAGAATCTGAGATTTACACAAACAATAAGAGCATCGCCTAATCTGTACTTACCAACATTTGATATTACCGCATGAACCCATTTGCGAGATTGCTAGAGGTACCACCGAGTGTCCAAATCACAAATACATAGGCCGTTGCTAAATATGAATAATACGAATAAAATAAGAAAACCCCTAAATGACCAGGTAAGAATAATAACATGGAAGGCGTTGCACAACTAAAGACTGCACCACTACCTAAAGTGAGAATGACTAGAAGTTCATGCAGAAGTATTTGATATCAGGAATAGACAATATAGAATAAGAGCACCAACTCTTTTGGGGACAATAATTGCAGAAACGATATTCAAGTGTTAGATATGACTTGTTGATAGTAATGAATAAGACAACTAATACCAAAGAAGAAGATTATCCAAGATGCAAGGTTAATCCCACAGATATGTGTGAAGTCGCCCAAAAACACGCACAAAAAAGGTACAGAAAAAAGTACAAAAAGTAGGATTATAAAATACCATTAAGAATACCACCCATACTAACTATTTCCTCACCAACTATTCACATCAACCGCCATCAATCACTATCAACCACCAACAACCAACCAACCACACACAAAACAAAGATTCTTATTCGAGGGGTATCTCTTGTAAATCCTAAAATACTACATACATCATATCGTATCGTATCATATCAAAGTCATCTCCAACCCCTTCATACCATGCTATGCTTTACTAAATAGCCAGCCTTAGCAATTTTCTCCCGTCGCGCCCCCGCCCCCCAATAATCATGATTGATTCAAGTTTCATGAGATCGTAAATCATCTTCCAATTGTAGAGTGAAGCGAAGTATGCTTTTTCAATATCAAAATGCCGCGCTTGCTTGCTTGCTCGCTGAGAAGATAAAGCCTCCCAAAATGAGAAAAACTATAATCATAACCATAACAAAAATGCCACCAAGTTCTGTACAGAATAGATGGATGAAATAGAAATCTTCGAATGCTGACTTACACTAGTAAGCAGACAAGTAGACAACTAGCATGCGAGCAAATTTATTCACCCTTCGATATTGAAATCCCATCCCCATTAATCGTCTGCGTTTCCGTCATCACACTTTCCCCATCAGCATCCCCCTCCCACCCCGGTTTCCTCCCGACCAAAACCCTCGCCACCGTTTTCAACCCCCTCGCCCTCTGAACATCCAAACTCACTCTCCTCATCTCCTCTCCACAAGTCACACAAATCCTCCTAACCTCTTCTTCCTCCCACCCGAACGCTTGCGTCAACAACCGCAACGTATATGCTTCCAACGAGCTCAAAATCGACACCAACCATAGTTTCCCTATCGTTCTCTGCGTTTTATCATCTGGCCAAGGACCCATGGGGATCCCAAAATCCTTCGCCTCTACATCTACAAATCCCAATTTTCTTAATTTCTCCGGCTCCAGATGTGCGATTCCGCGCGGTCTTCCAGATATGCGAGCCGCTTCTCCCAAAGCGTGTACAAAAGCCGGCATAGGGCTATCTTCGTCGAAAAATGTCAGAAAGGCTTTATGGTCGTCGAAATCCATGATTTCGATCCAGCCCCCGGGTTTGAGGTGAAGAAAGGCTTCGGAATATATGTGATCCCAATTGCTGAATGCGCCGGCCATATTGCGCAAATGGACGAGATCGAATTCATTAGGCGGCCATGTCCATCCACCTTCTTCTTCCGCATCGTCGATTTCGAAAAAGACATTGAGGGGCACGGCTGTGGGTTGGACTTTGGCGATATCTGTTCCGATGATTTCGGCCGAGGGCCAGAGATCACCCATTCCCATGGCCCAATCACCAGCTCCTGTTCCAATATCGAGAATGCGAGTCGGAGATGTGAGAGGCACGGTGGTAAGTTCATTGTCGAAGATCTGGAGGTATATTTGGTGGATGATGCGTAACCGATCGAGTTCCTCTTCATCAATTGGCATATAATAATCTCCTACATAAACTCGTCCATGTTGTTGTAAATATACTACATCTGAATCGTAGAGGGAGCGAGTGGAATTTCTATAAATGCCAAGAAGTATTAGCAGATAGTTATAGAGAGGATCTGGAAATAACAAGTAAGGATCTCACACTGTATCGCGATCAGTTTGAGCATGATGGAAAACAGATTTGGTATAAGCAGCGCGTCTCCTATGGTCTTCAATTTCCTTCTGCACCGTTTCTCTCGCCGCAATCGCATCATTTTCAATTTCCTCTTCATCATTGTCGTCTGGTATCAGGGGGACACCGTTACCGTTACCATTATCCAACTCTCTCAATTCCTCGGAGAAGTTCTCATTCTCATCCGGGGAACTATCTCCTCTGCCATTTTCCTCCTCCGCCTGCTCCCCCGTGGATTTAGGATTGGTGCAAAGAGCTCCCATTGAAATTTCCTTTTCCCAATCTACCATTCAAATCCAACCACCACCCTTTATGCCGTCTTGTATCGTCTCGTCGTTAATATCTTTTGATTGGATCCTGAATATTCCTATGTCGATCTTAAACCCACCAATTTGATTGAGCACCCGTCTCCGCTTCAATGGACTGAAAACAAAAGCAGATGCAGATCTCCAACACAATAGCAACCTTATCAACAATCCCCATAACAAACCAACAAACTCACCCTCTCCAGCCTGTTTCCCGAGATCAACAAGCAAAACGCACCGAAATCACAATCCGAGAAAAGCATGCGCGCGTTCCAATCAATTAACAAACCCAAGATACGATAGGCTAACGGCGTCTTTCGTACACCCACCAAGACTTCGCGAAGGTGCCAAAACGAAAGATTGGATTGTGATGCGATTATCAAAAGCGGTGACCTATTAAGGTCTTCCGATTCCATAGCTACCTAATAGAGTAGATACCGTAATACCGTAACATAGCCAGCCAGCTAGCTATTTTTATTTTCTTCTTTCTTCTTCAATCCAGGAGGTATTAGGTAGGTAGCTCTGTAGGTAATTACCCAGTAGTTCTTATTGTATGTATAATTATTTGTTTAGTTTGCAGTCAACCGTCAAGCTCACACCACCAAAACCCATTTTCCAACAAAGTTTAATGCTACATCGTACGTCGTATGTACTTGACGGCGGGAACCCCCACAAAATACCGAGAGAAGAAATCTCAATCCCATTGGAACCCAATGATAAGCCACTCACTGTCTAGGGAGGTATGTATGGATCGTTCCATTAGCATTTACCAGAGTATACGAGTAACCATTTACCATTTACCATTCATCCTACTGGTACAGAGTATGAAATTCCCTAATACAACCCAAAAATACAAAAATACCAATTGCTAATAACATCCATACACAAAACTCCTCTCCTTGATACATACATACATAGTACGAGTAGATACACCAGAAATTTTACCATGAAGCTTTTATCCGGATAAATCGAATACAACTATTGAACTATCTCCTAGACCATCTCGACGATATCACAAACAATGAATCGCGATAGTTGGCGAATTTCCATCTCCATCTCCATCCAGCAGAAACAGGAACCGAATTCCCCCTGATACCAAGAAACACACAACCAAAAACACATATCGGCATTCCAATCACATCCATATCCATATCCATATCCATATGCATATACATATGCATATGCTCTAACTTATTAGAACATACATACCCTCGTACATACATACATACATACATTACCCAAAAACCCATTGGATACCCATTCATTCATACATTCATTCATCCCCACCAGTACCTCTATCTCTCCATCAAATCAAATCTCCCTCTCCTCTCCATAACCAAGAACCATCCACCATCCACCATCCACCAGTCAGTCAGTATCTTACTTATCCCAGATCACCAAAACCCATCTTCTATCCCATCCTCATCACCAACTTCCACCCACCCGAGTACAGTACTGTCTGTACTATACATACATCAACAATCGCAATCGCATTCCCATTCCATTCTACCAGTATTCGTATTCGCGTGCCAAAGATCTATATATATCTATATATCGCATCGTATACTTACTTACTTACTTACTCACATACGAGTATCTGATAGTGTAATAGTGTAATAGTGTAGTATTATCTACGTTTCTACTGTACGTTGGTGATAGTAGTAGTAGTAGTAGTAGTAGGAGAGGGCACGTGGAGGGAAAAAGGTTTGTTCGTGTGTATATGTGTGTGTGGATGGCATACATAGTAGTAATTAGTAGTAGGAGTAGTATTAGTAAATTCTAAATCCATTCAATCTTTCTCTATCACGATCCAGCCCTGCCCTACCCTACCCCACGCACCGGTACCTCGATCTGTATATCTCACATCTCTTCACACTTCTCCCAACCAAATTCCTACCCACAAACAATCACTCAAACCATCCATACACAAAGGCCCGAAGACGTTCTTGTCCCGATACCTACTCCATATCACATATACATTGAGAATCAGTAAATTTTCACAAACGGCCCGATCATGGAGATTATTCTTCCTCTTCCAAAAAAAAAAAAAATATATCGTTCTATTTTGTAATCAAGTATATCCGATTTTATCCCTATCAAGCCTGTTCCATTCAATCCAACCAGAAAACCCCAAGCCAAGATTCATAAATAATTCTAACATCAACATCATCTACGCATGTGCTACCAATCAACTACGTCTACCCATGGGGAATATAAAAACGCACACTCTGAAACTGTATCCGGTAGCCAGTCCACTAAATCGCCACTAACTAATCCCTTTTCGACGCCACCAAGCATGAAGCTGAAATGCAATCAATGCAGTGCAAGTGAGTCCAAGATCATTACTGCGCACGAGTCTTTTATGCTTCCACTGCTTGAGCCTGCTCACTCGGAACGCCATTCAACTTCCTCTTCTTGCCCAAAACCATATTATCATTGGCATCGACCACCATTTCCTCTCCAAGATCTTCAACAGTATGATTGTCGTCACCTACAACTTCCGATCCAGCAACTGTGGGAAAGGGTGTAAGGACCTTGGTGATGTCACCCCACCACCTTTCGCCAAATCTCTTGTACCAGTCAACAGTGATCGCCATTCCATCTTCAAAGCTAGTCTTTTGATCCCAACCTAATTGTCTGAGCTTAGTTCCATCGACTGCGTATCGATGGTCATTGAAAGGTCGGTCCTGAGTATGCTTGACCCACTTATGGAGTTCTTCCTGGGTGCTGTGGGGGATATTCAAGTATGTGAGTAATTTGGAACATAATGTCAAATTGGAAATCTCATCATATGAGCCAACGTTGTAGATCTGTCCAATTGTGCCCTTGTGAAGAATAGTATCAAATGCATCAGCTGCATCGCCAGCGAAAAGATATCTTCTAGTAGGGGTTCCATCTCCATGTAATACAACTGGTTGTCCACGTTGCAGCAAACAGCTGAATTTTGGAATGATTTCTATTTGATTTTGTCAGTTACAGCGATCAAGAATTTGGCTAAAAGTACTCACTCTCAGGGTATTGATGTGGACCGTAAACATTGTTACTGCGTACAATCATCACAGGTAGCTTAAAGCTCTTCTGGTAAGAATGCACCAGCATCTCTGCTGCTGCCTTACTCGCAGCGTATGGGTTTGTGGGTGCCAAAATACTGGTCTCCAAAAGATCATCATCATCATCCTTGACCTCTCCGTAGACCTCATCGGTAGAGATATGAATGAACTTTTTGACTCCAACCTTTTTGGCACTCTCAAGAAGAACGTGGGTACCATAAACATTTGTATGGGTAAAAGCATATGAATTTCCAAAACTCAAATCAACATGAGATTGGGCTGCGAAATGAAAGATTGTGTCGATGTTGTATCGTTCCAAGCAGTCCACCACTTCCGATGGGTTTGTAATGTCACCGTGGTAGAAAGAGAAATTGCGCTTGTCGTTGAGTGCTCGGGTGTTGTTCAATGAAGCACAGTAATCCAACTTGTCGAAAGATACAATATTATATGCATCGGGATAAGTCAATGTCAAATGTCGTACCAGCCAACACGCACTATTAAAGGTTAAAAGTTCATCCTGTGCTGCGCAAACAAATGTGTCCTTACATAAACCCCGCCCCTCCTGTAATCATGATATTCTTAACATCTGGCAATGGTGTGAATTTGGTGCTTCCTGTAAGTATAGGAGCTTCCTTCCAGACGCCGAAATCTTCGAAAAATTTGTTCTGCTCTCCATTGGCAGAAGAGGGAGCTGTAAATGAGACGAATTAGCAAATGTTCTCTCACTCCAGTGGTAGAGGGATAGATAGTACTTGGAGGACCCCTACTTGTACCGTTTGTAGCCATTGTATTTGAAGGACGATATACGCAAATTCGAAAGGTCAACTGAAAAGAAAGTAGACCGTTCAAATGATGTTAGGTTGAAAAAAAGATTGAATATACGAAGAAACAAGCAGATGTTCGCCGGTGCTAAGAGTGCGCAAGGAGGGTATGCAGGAGCTTTAAGGAGGCTGCAGGACGGAAAGCCAAGGAATGTTTGAAAGACTAGACGAATTGGCAGATGCAGGGAGATACGATGATTAATAAATTTTTCGCAAAAGCAAGACTGCGACAGTATGTGGAAGGTAGATCCAATCCTAAACAAGGCTATGCTTTAAATAATGAAAAGGGCATGTAAGTGGGAGTGGGAGTGGGAGTGAGAATGTGAGAATGTGAGAAGGAGAAGGAGAGCGAGATTGGGTAAATGGCGGCATCTGCAAGGAGAGAGGTGGTGCTTATTGCCATTGATGGGGTGTAATCTGATTTGTTATACTATGAATGGATGGGAGGGATATTATGGAAAACGAATCTAATTAAGGCCATGTTTTGAATTGCCCTTGAGGATAGGGTTTTTCTTGGGTGTGTGGTGTTAACGTGGGTTAAGTGGAGTTGAGTGCTGGTTTGAACTTTGAACGGATTTAATGCATGGATCATGATGCCTTCACCCTGGTTAGTGAGGTGAAGCTAAGAAATATCTCAGCACTAATTGTTACGAGGCAAAAGTATATGGCGTCGTGGGCGTGTGGTGTGTCTGGCTCATCTGGCTCATCTGCGTAGGCAAAAAGGTCCAGTAGTCTTCGCTCAGTTCGCTCAGTTCGCTGATATGTACAGAGTAAGTTAAGTGTAACTTGGATTTTATTATTATACTTTGTAAGATTACGAAATAATAGCTGGTATGGGCTGGTATGGTATGGGAAAATGTTGTAGCGGGGGGAGCAAGCAAGGACCGTTGTAAAGAGGGGAAGGACAGATATACCCAACACTCACTTCACTTCACGCACCACGCACCACGCACCACTCACTACTCACCACTCACTTATTAGACCTCGAACAGATGAACTAAAAGCCACATATTCGTGTATCATCCTGTGGAGAATCAAGATGACTAATCAAACTTTGACGATAGGGGGTCAATCCAGGGCTCCAATCAAGATCTCTGAGAAAGATGATACAAGATCTCAGCCCCATGGAAAAAGGAAGAAGGATTGATTGTGACTACTCCGTATATTAATTTACTTACTCTCTCTGTACATGACCTGTCATACTTTAGATACTTGGTTCTTTGTACAGGCTCATCAACCACCTACTCTCACTCTCTCCTTGAACGCGTATAGTATGTCCGAGCCCTTGAGACGAAATCATGATAGAATTCATATGGACTTTCTACCGATGATGAAAAGCACGAAAAAAGTATCCACTGAATCAAGTCGGAATATAAGGTTTAATTAAGATTTAAGATTGTTACTGAAGTTCAAACCAAACGATGTTGATTACGCGGTCTCACAATCAAAGGGTTGTAAGGGGGTATGTACATACATACTTACTAAATGGATCTCCAATATCAAAAAGATCTATCTATACAGAGTACAGTTGTTACGCATAGTTACGCTCTGTACTTACACCCAGGTATACTCCCTCCATACCATCCATCCATCCATGTATGTATGTATGTAGAAAAAGCAAGATCTACAGAGTAGATTGTAAACATCAAGCTGGTGTTCATTTATTCTGTCTATATTAAAATTGAATCTTAATGCGGTCTTTTGATAATAACCACCTCCCTCCCTCCTTGGGTGCCGGGGTATCATAATCTATAATACCCCTACATTCATCATACCTGTGGCATGTTTTAGAATCAGCCCCCCAAAGGGGCCAACCCAAATTCAGTCAGGCCATTCAACTGTTAAGTTACCTCTGTACCTACCAGCTACCCCCAGTGATGGATGTGATGCATGCCAATAAATAATAATAATAATAAATTAAAATAATAAATGCTAACTTAAATATCCCTCCCCAAAGGCTGTTTTCGATATTAAATTCATGCGAATCCGGATAAGCTAGCTGACATACAGTATTTCCTGAAGAGTTGACGAATTAAGGATTCTATTCCATGTCATCATAAATTATTATACTTTCTGAACATGTAAGAGTCTTACCTTTTTACATGAAGGAAGCTATATACCCTACATACATACATACATACTAAAAATTGCTGAACTCTCTTTTGGGATCCAATTCACCTCATCAAACGCTCTCTACACATCTCTTGATATAGCACAATAGCAAGATAGATTTACACCATGGCGGAAAGATCAACAGATCGTTTGGCTTCTATCAGCTTTACCTCAACAGAAGAGAGATTTGATGATAAAACCGAAAAACGTGCTCTCATGGATTCACAAGATGGAGATTACAATTCAAGAATGCCCGAAGAATTGGAAAACATGGAAGAGGATATTGAGCGAGCAGAATTACTTGCACCACCACCAGAAGATAAACCCAAAGCACCGGATAGTTCTGTGAAATCTGCGGTAATCTGGATGGTGGTAAATACACTTGCGACAATTGGTATCGTGAGTTTTATTGGAATATCTGGAGCTTCCCTTATAATATCTTAACATTATTTTCTCAGGTCTTCACCAACAAGGCAATCTTTTCAGATCCTTCGTTGAAACTCGCACAACTCACATTTGCCGCCTTCCATTTCACGGTAACATGGCTCACGCTCTATACTCTCTCGCGCCCACGGTTTGCCTTCTTTACACCCAAAAGAATTGCAGTCAAGGACATCTTTCCACTCGCCATCTCCATGGCATTGAATGTCATCCTACCCAATTTATCGCTTGCCTTTTCGACCGTTACTTTCTACCAAGTAGCTCGAATTCTCCTCACCCCAACCGTCGCGTTGATGAATTTCGTGTTGTACCGATCCACTTTACCTAGAAATGCGATATATGCTTTGATTCCAGCTTGTCTCGGGGTAGGAATGGTTTCGTATTACGATTCACTACCTACCGCCGATGCCAATATCCAAACTACCAGTACCTTGGGGGTCATTTTCGCATTCACGGGAATTTTCGCCAGTTCTCTCTACACTGTATGGATCGCCAGTTATCACAAGAAATTGCAAGTCAACAGCATGCAATTGTTGTATAGCCAAGCACCATTGGCCGCTTTCATGTTGCTCTACGTGATTCCATTCGTCGACACTTTCCCTGTTTGGCCTGAGGTGCCCGTCAACCGATGGGTTTTGATTTTGATGGTATGTGCTCTCGTATATGCAAATTTGCCATGTCAGCTCAGCTAACTCTATCTTCCTTCCAGTCGGGCATGTTTGCTTCTCTCATCAACCTGTCACAATTCTTCATTATCGCTCAGACTGGTCCTGTATCGAGTACCGTGGTTGGCCATGTCAAGACATGCTCAATTGTTGCTCTTGGATGGATGACCTCTGGACGTGCTGTGGGCGATAAATCCGTAATTGGTGTGTTTATCGCAATTGCTGGAATCGTTGCGTAAGTTTGACGCCTTTTTTATTTATTTTTCTATTTGCCTTCCAATTTCCCTTGAACAGTCTGCCTCCTAAAAAAAAAAAACCATTATCCGACTTCGTATTGAAGTATCAATCATGGATTTCATGGATTTATCTTAAATTGGTTTTATGTCAAATGCCAAAACATTTTATTAACGAATCTCATCTATCAGATATTCAATCGTCATGATCAAACACAAAACTCAACCAAATAAATAAATTGGCAGACGTTATACACGTATCAGCTATTTCATAGGGTTATCATCTTTCAAAAGAAATGTCACGGCCTGCTTCACAACGCCTTTCGGACTCAGCATTGCTGTCAGTCCAGTCGGTGATTATTCATCTGATTGATTGATTGATTGATTGGATTATCATGCAGTACCGTACCTTCTTCTTATTTGTACAATCACGTGGCAAATGTTACGAGTACATCACCAAGCATTACTAAGCAGGGGTTATCGATATGCGGAGGCTCGGCAGCTCGGCAGGTACTCTGTACGCTTATCAGGAATCTCGAGAACAGAAACGATCTTCTCGTCCGTGCTTGTAATCTTACTACGTTTCTTTCCAATTTGTTCCATTAAATAGATATTTTATTTGTTATTTTTCTTCCGGATTACGCTCCGATTAGGCTTGGAATATGGATGGGGATGCCGAACCGATTATATTTGTATTATTGGATGTGTATTTGTATTTGTATTTCCATTGCAAGGAAAATGGAGGTTGGGATCAACGCGATAGATACCAATATACATGCGTTAGTTTTTAAGCGGTACGCTTTTTTGTGTGTGGGATGTGTGAGTGCTTTTGATGCATGGTTTATGGTTATCCCTTCGTTATTCGCTATAATGGGGGGGATATCGGGTTTGCTATGCGAATTTGAGGGAGTGAATACTGAGTTTATGAATATCTGTTCGAAGATCTCGCTACCCTGATTGTTATATTGATCAGATTTTGTTTGTTGTTTGCTACGGATTCGTTGATTTATGCTCATTCTTATTTCACTTGCGGTTGCGGTTGCGGTTGTGGTTGTGGTTGTGATTGTGATTGTCACACAAACAGTAACTACCGCTATGCAATCTGGCTTTGGAGCTGGAGGAATTGATCTTAAGCTTAAGAGAGATCTTGATGATTGGGAGGTTTTTGAGTGTTGAGTTTGGGTTTGCTTTGATTGGAGTGCTTTAATTCTTAATTGTCAAATCCTATTCAATTATTGTTATTGAAATACAATCGATAAATGATCAAATCGGATTAAAAAGGACAAGTCAATCAAATCAGTATTCAATAATCAAATCTCACCAAGTAATTCAGAAAATTGAAATAACTTCCCATCAACATCCCAATGCTATTGAATAACAAGGCCATAAATCTCACCTAAGCCAACAGTGGTAAGAGTTGGACGCATCAAACTTTTGTTGCTAACTGTTGCACTTTTATGGTATTTTACTTCTGATTTTTGGGAGTTTCTTTGTCTTGGTTTTGGTTTTTTAAGTTATTCTAGATGAGTATTTTAGGTGAGTTTGAGTTTGAGTAGACGGTGCTGATCTATTTTGTTATTGTGGATTATTTTGATTTTCTGGTAAGTTGTGGATAGAAAGCTTGTGAAGATGTCGAATCCAAGAACCGAAACTCCCTTGAACATAATAATCGTAAGCATCTCCCCATAATGCTATCCACTCCTTTACTAACATTCCCCAGATAGGCGGATCCCTCTCCGCCCTCTTCCACGCCACCCCTCTCCACCGTCTCGGCCACCACGTCCTCATCCTCGAGAAAAGCTCCCCCTCGATGCAAACTTCCCTCGCCGCCGGAATCGCCTGCATGAAATACGTGCACACCTTCATGAGCACCTACGACCTCACCCAAACCACGTATTTCCTCCCCTCCCCCGCGGTCCAATTTCTCAACGCCCAAAACCACGTCCAAAGCACCTGGAACGTGGAGACCAAAATGAGCAGCTGGGGCATCCTCTACTCCATCCTCAGAGCCAATTTCGACGGCATGAAAAGCGGGCTCTGTCCTGACCCCCCCAATGTACTCGAGGCAGGAGGAAAGGGAAAAGCGAAATATGAATGCAACAAAAGAGTCGTAGATATTTCCCACAATCCCGACGCCACCCTCACGATCCACTATCTCGATACCCAGACCTCTCTCCCCTCAAACCTACACGCGGATCTCGTCATCGCCGCCGACGGCTCATCCTCCACCATCCGCTCACTCCTACAGCCCTCTCTCCCTCGCCACGGCACCTACGCAGGCTACATCGCCTGGCGCGGCACGGTCCCGGAGCGCGAGGTCAGCGACACCACCAAAGCCGTGTTCGCCGGACGAACCACATTCCTCAGCTACAAAAGCGGATACATCGTTCTCTACACCATCCCCAGCGACTATGCACCCGCATCCCCGCTGTACCGAGGAAACTTGCTGAACTGGGTCTGGTACACAGGGCTCTCTGATTCATCACGGGAATTCCGGGATCTCATGACGGATGTCCGGGGTCTGGTGCATCCTTTTACGTTGCCGCCTGGATTGATCCAGGCGGGGATTTTTGCCCGGCAGAAAAATATCGCGGATGCGTTGCTTCCGGTCCCGTTTGCGGAAATGGTCGGGAAGTCGAGGTTGGGAAATGTGTTTGTCTCGGCGATTTATGATTTTTCTATCGCGGATCCAGTCCCGGTTCTCGCATCGGGAAGGGAAAGGGGAAAAGTATTGGTGGTGGGAAATGCGCTGAATGCTTTTAGACCGCATGTTGCGGAGAGTACTAATCAAGCTGCGTTTGATGCGTTGGAGTTGGCGAGGATGATGGAGGGGGATGCGGATGTAGAGGGGTTGGAGCAGTGGGGGAGAAGAGTTGTGGGGTTTGCGAAAACAACTATGTGGAGGAGTAGATTGTGGGGTGCGTATTATATGTCTGGGGTCGTGTCGTGGGATTTTGTGAGCACGTTTGTGAGGTATTGGGGTGTGGTGGGGGTGGAGAGAGTGAGAGGGTGGTGGTTTGGAGATGGGAGATAGGATGTGATGGAATGGGATGGGATGGGGAGGGGAGGGGCAAGATGGGAAAGGTTTTGGTGGGAGATTGATTTTAATGGGAATTTCATATGGGTAATTGAAGTTAAGTACGCATCAGGATGAATTTCTAAGTGTATAGTATAATTATATATGCTTGCTCCGTGATTTGAATATCGAATATATATTCAAAGTATCAAATATCCAATTCGATGTATAAATTCAGAAAGTACTTAGCTGTTCAACCTGAACTGATATATGCACAGTATCTAATTGTCCATATAGATACACTCGACCAGCATTCAACCAATCTATTCAAACTAGCATCTTACATACAGAACATTTGACTATTCAACTTAGGGTTGATTGGAATATTCAAAATACTTAATCATCCAATGCCACTTTCGTTTCAGTATCCAAAGTATCTACATCTACAGCATCTACTCATCAAACCCGATACTCGAACTCAAACAACAAAAAGTACTACAATACAATACAATACAATACAATACAATACAATACAATACAATACAATACAATAC
>JBBMOJ010000353.1:0-43378 GCA_038090695.1 Sclerotinia spermophila | reverse complement strand
ATTATTAGTTTTATTATTATAGTTATAAGAATTACAATTAATTATTAATTCTATTAAATTTCTATTTGAAGTTTAGTTTAAACCACCTCGAGAGATCTCTAATCATTTCTATGTGACCCTAGAGGCAGCTCCTGTAACACGTTGTCTCCAACTTCTCTGAAGGGGTCCCTTTAATGCAGCGGAAGCAACACAATCACATAAGGATATCCTAAGAACTTGGTCAAGACATTCTAATGTTCAATCCAAACTTGGACAAGGGCTTATAAGGATTCGCCTGTGACTTTTTCAACTTGGGCGTTGAAGTATTGAGGTGGTGTCATTTGACCATATCCAAAGAAGTGTAGACATTGAAAGGGAGCCGACTGTAGATCTCGTCGACTGACTTACAATGGACAATTAAGGTTTATTTAAGGTGGCACCAACCTTGATCGTCTGGTTCTCCCAATAAATACTAAGAGTCAACTTTCTCATTTCGCTTCAGCGGTAGTGAAAAAATGACTGTCAGTGCTGTGCGAAGGTAGCCTCCCACGTGAGCGGAAAAAGCCGCACACCAGCAAGATACCTCCTTCTCAAAATTATATATCAAATCAGCTTATCAATATTTTGAATTCAAGTTTGAACATAATGAAAGAAAATCTACTTAATTTGATATATATCTAATTATTATCAACGTTAATTTTCAGTTGATAATATTAGATAATATTGAAATTGAGTATTATTAATAGCTTTTTTTTACTTTGAGTCGTTTGGTGTGTAGTTTTTTTCGTCCATATAGAGATACATACAATAGAACCGAACCTAGTTATACCGGAATCCTGGTTATACTAGAAAATTTTCCTGATTTCGTCATTTTTTGTAAGGCTACACCGGAAATCCTTTTTATACCGTATACCCGACAACTTTTAGCCAGTTTCGGTATAAAAAGGTGAAGTTTTGTGATAAAATTGACATATAATTGATCACAAACGTCCGAAAACGTAAATCATATGACTAATTTGAAATTTGCGGAGGCATGTCTGCGACGCCGAAAAAAGCAACCGGAATTGAGTACCCAAAACTACGTATTATTTTGGTGGTGTGTATAGTACTCAATTCCGGCCGCTTTTTTCGGGCGCCGGAGAGCACGTGCTATTTCATACTCAGACCCTTCGGTGATTACATTGTTGTAGCCTTGATTTCGAGGCAGGCCAATATAGGATCACAAAGGTCTGAAACTTTTTGGTTCCGGCTTTAGTATGAATAATAACAATTCGGTATTATAATGATTTAAATTCTTTCAACTATTATATAATTTCAGTGTAGACTCAATATATAGAATTGAAGTTTCTTATTATATATATATATATAGCTTTAAAACTTAATAAGTTATCTTTTAAAATAATTATATTTTATAATAACAATATTACAGGAGCTGCCTCTAGGGTTATATGAAAGTAGCTAGAGATCTCTCAAGGTGGTTTAGACTAGACTTCAAATAGGAATTCAATAGAGTTAATAACTAGTTACAATTCTTATAATTATAATAATGAAACTAATAATTATTCTTGAGTATAAAGCTCTATATTATAATAAAATCCTATTTCTTTATATAGATCTTTATTCTTCTAAATCCTTAGGATTCTAGGCTTTTAGGGCTCCTGGCTTTTTGGATCCTAAACTCCAAAGGCTCCTACTCTCATTATATAACACTTATCACATGACCTGTTGTTACCTGTCGTAACAAACAAGCACCCCCCCCCTTCCATTATATCATCAATATTTATTTATTCCTATATTGAATAAAATATACCTTAAAGATTCTATCAATCCAGTGATTCCTATTATATAAATAGTTTTCTAAATCAAAGTATAAATTATTGAGTTCGAAGAGGTTGGGTGCTTTGATACTGTTATACGCTTCGTATAGACACATGGGAATAGCCTCAAAGATTAACAATCAGATGAAAGAACTATACTAAGAAAGAAAGGTCTACCTGCGATGATCAAGACCTATATAGGGAATGGTCACGTGACTATCTATTCGTCTTCCAGTAGACCTGGGTCTAGGCATGACAGTTACCTAAGATTTCCAAGATTAATACCTTAAACGTAAGGCATATACTACATGAAACTTCGAAATCAATAATCTCAACAATTCTTTCCATCAATAACTTATAATACCAAGGCTACTAATGGAATTAATAAAGCTTGGAATATATTCAACTCAATAAAGCGATTCGATTGATACTATTCTTATGATTAGTCAATATAGATTGAAGATTTCTTTTCAATTATATTGTACAACAACAACAACTCCTTTCCATTTGTAGTTGATTCAAATAATATTATTAATTGAGCTCTTTCGAAGGCTATAATGAGTTTTTCTAACAAGTTGTATGTAGTTGAAAGGAATTGAAAGGGGTAGTTGAAAGGGTGAAGTATATGATTGAAGAGCTCTCACCAAACGTTTTGTGTTCCTCGACCAAAAGCTCTCGGACTATTGCGGAGTCACGTGGGAGTATAACTGTATACGCCACATCGCTCAGATGGTAAGCCACTGAGCCACTTTAGTACCAAAATACTACGAGTAGTAACTTTCTCAAAACTTTACGAATTTGATCAATATATGGAAAAACGGTCATAAATCCAGAGGGTCTGAGTATAAGATAATTTGTCACGCTGAGGCTAGATCGATTATATACTTACTAGTTATACCGCAACACTGGTTAACCGGATCTAAATTGGTCGAATTTTTTAGTCCGGTATAACCAGGTTATGCTGTAGCTTAGTTCTAACTTTCTTCTAAGCTAGCTTCACGTGATTAAACTTTCGCAGCAATTGCTGGTTGGAACGCAGATTTGCCTCCCTTGCCACGCATCAAAACGCCTCTCGCAAGCTTTGAATAATAATCAACTTGCAGATCCCTTAACTACATTTCTTTACTTGGGATTTTCCCATTCCCGATACAATGGTCAGAATCTAAGAAGATAGGGGCCCGAGGGGCCTTCTATCTGGTGACGCGCGATCTGCTGATAGTAACCAATTCGGTTCATAGTCTTAAGGGAAAAGTGATTGTTGATCTGCACGACTCAAGTCATACACAAGACTGATATCTTGTGGGTACCCTTCAATTACTTCGTCTTTGAATCTTTAGAATATCTCTTCACATGTCCAGTTCTATGTCAGCGACGGCCTTGTTTGAGTATAAAGTTCTCATATAAAGCTGCCGTCATTTACTTTTGAATTCCACGTGCCACGCTTTTCTGTGGTCTCGTCTACAGCCACGATTTTGTCTGTTTTCTATTTGTTTGAAGTGCATTGTTTGTGTACAAATTGTCAATATGAAGTTCATATTCGCGGCTGTTTGGTACATCTTCTTTTGGGTGACTACTACCGGTGCAGTCCCGGTCAGGGATCAACTTTTGCAGCGGACACTTCCAATGCCTCCCACAGAGGATCCCTTCTATGTACCACCAACAGGGCTTGAAAACACTCAACCAGGAACGATCTTGCGAAGCAGATCAATAGGCGCTCTTTCAATTGGAGGTATCGTGCCGTTCCAAGCTAAGGCCGCATATCAACTTCTCTATAGAACAACAGATAGCTTGGGAGGCGCATCGGCAGCAGTCACACTTATCATTGTGCCAAACAATGCCAATTCATCGAGGTTACTATCCTACCAAATGGCGACGGATGCCGCATGGCCAAACTGTGCACCATCTTACACATTACGGTTGGGGTCAAATCCAAATAATGGAGGAATTGTTGCGGCTGAGACCTTGCTCGTCATCGCTGCTCTCAAAAAGGGGTGGATAGTCAATATTCCTGATTACGAGGGTCTTCACGCAGCTTTTACTTCCGGTATACAAGCTGGTCAAGCGACGCTTGATTCTGTTCGTGCAGCTCTATCATCCGGGGTTCTGACTAGCATTTCGTCTCAAGCCGAGTATCAAATGTGGGGCTTTTCTGGAGGATCTCTGGCTTGTGAATGGGCAGCAGAACTTCAACCTTCGTACGCACCAGAACTTAACTTCAAAGGAACTGCTTTGGGTGGCCTTACGCCTAATATTACATCCGTGCTACTATCCTCAAATAAAAGTATTTTCTCCGGTCTGATTCCTGCTGGAATTATCGGCATCGCCAATGGCTATCCAGAATTGAAGGCTTATCTTGATGAGAACCTCATCCCATCAACGGCCTCTGAGTTTTACAAAGCATCAACTCAATGCTTAGCCAGCAATGAAGCAACTTTTCTTTTCCAAGACATAAGCACGTATTTTAAAAATGGATTAGCAACCCTGTTTACCGATGTTGCTAAGGATACTTTGGCCGTTACTGGACAAATGGGTAAACGCGGAACACCAAAAATGCCGATGTATCTCTACAAAGCGGTTGGTGATGAGGTCTCGGTAGTCGAGGATACAGATGCCGTTGTTAGCAAGTTCTGCTCTCAAGGAGCTAACATCCAATACATTCGTGACGAGCTTGCTGAGCATGCTAGTGAAGGAATCACTGGCGCTGGTGATGCGTTTACGTTTCTGATCGACAGGTTTAATGGTGTTCCTGCCACACCTGGGTGCAGTACAAAGAATGTCTTGACTCATACTTTTAATCTTAAGGCTATAGAAGCACTGGGAACTGCGGTTTCCGGCGCATTGTTGGCTTTGTTGTAAATCCCTCTTGAGCTTTTGAATATATCTTGAGAGTGGATAGAAGCCGTCTGAATATTGTTAGCACTACGTTGTTGAATCGGCATGTTTTATATGCTTTGTGGAAGGTGCGCAGTGGTGGTTTCTCATCTTAGATATTTATAATTAGAAGGGAGAATTACATTCTTTAAAGATCAGAGTGGAGTTGGTCAAATAATCGCTTAAATACAATTCGGTTTCAAGTTTGTACGAATATAATTACATATCTCATGCCCTTTTGCCTTACGCCATATTGATATATTGAACGCCGAATAAATGCAAAAATGAGTTGGGTATCAATATATCGTCCGATGGACCAAAGCCTCTATCCTGTAGATCTTTCCCATCTCGTTGTACCCCGCTTTCCCAAATATTAAAATCGTCCTTTCTCAGACTTCATTGTGCACTTCCATCCCCATCATAGTCAGGTCTTCTCCATTGCCTACTTCTCCGTCGATCCAGCGATACAATTCGATGACCAGCCCAGAACAACAGACGAGATAACGACACTCTCATCTACCTCTCAAACTATGTCTCTTATGTTTCTTCTCGCTCTTCTCAGCTAACATAGTAACTTCTTCATAATAAGGATATCCAATCCTAATCAGAGGTCTTATTTCGGGCTCTTGTGTGGTCTGTTCTGGTACTTTATATGAATCACGCAATGAGCGTGAATGACGACCTAAGAACTTTCGCGGCGAGGAAGTAGCTCGAGTGGATTGTGAGCGCGATATTGTTGAGGATGGGGTGGGTGCGGTGGATGTTGTATGGCTTGAGAGTTCAGAGTTTGTCCTTGAGTTTCGTTTATCTCGACATTGAGATTTGGAATTTCTTCTAGAATCATGGTGGTCATGATGTGAATGTGTAATTCCCATTGCGGCGAGTATGAGTCTTCTCTTGGTATATAGAATATTATGGTATCTTGTGAATATTTCAATGTAACAAGCATGTGATTAAGCTTTTTCTGAACGAACCCTTTTGATGGGAGCTCCTGGATACATATACTACATAATAATAATTGGCCCCCCGTACCATCTATCAGAGCGGAAACATGGAATCCAATCCTTCCCCGTGGAATCCCACCTGATTCATCGTAGCCCAAGTTTCCAAAGGGTCACGGCTCCAGATTCAATTAAACCTTAGCATGAGAACGAACTTAAAAATGTGACAATATACTCGAATGGGGGAGGGGGGGGGGGCTCACGTCAAATTTTTCTTACGTGCGTGAGTACGGATCGGCATAAGGCTGAGTCCGAGTCCGAGTCCGTAAATTGTAATAAGTAGATCCTCTTTTCCAACATGCATTCTTGCATGTACGAGGAAGGATATCCGATGCTTATTGGTCGGCGTAGGGAAACTAGAGACGCTAGAGGAGTCAATGTTTATGATTTAACGGATAGACAATTTGGTTTTGGAAGATCAGGTAAACGGAGGATTTAGAAGTTGTTTCGTCTTCCGCCGCAGAAAACTGCAACGTCAATTTGACCGCCGAGTTTGGACTGTTCATGACATTTTGATGGCTTGATCTGGCAGTGGCTCAAACACTGGGGTAATTTTGATGCCACGATGCAATGCCGCAATGCCATGAGATCGCCACGCGCCGAGCAATCATCTGATTCTGCAGGCAAATTAGATATATTCTCACTCTGGTCGTGTCTTTATGGTGTTGGTGATCCTGTCTTGACGGACTTTACTTTCGGACGAATGCAAAGTTCCGTCTGAAATTCTCAATCAGCCGGAACATTCGGAATGGTGGTTTCCGTTCTTATATACATACTTGGACGCGAAAAGTTTTCGGGAACGTGGTTACGATTATGTAAAGTAGGTCAGATTCATGGAAATGGGAATCCAAATGGACATTCAAAGTGCGTTGGATGAGGTCGTGGGAGTGTCGAGCTGCGGCCGCTAGTGAAATCTTACCAGGTACGAAGATGTACTGGATTATGTAAGCGCATAATAGGAGTGACGCCATTGGCCGAGACAATGGCTATGGGATATATATATATTGCTAGGTAGTCCTTCAAGTTTAAAAACATGACTCTGTAAATGAAGTGGCATGAATCGTGTTATAAGGCTGAGACTTTCTTCGCATTCGGTTTTATATCGCCCAGACAAGAGCCACGTTTTATCTCAAAGATCGCCAAAGACGTATGCATTCACTGCCAGTAATGAGAAAAGAAAGAGTTCAGATGAATTCACATCTGCCCCTCCCTGAGAGATCAATTTCTGCGCAATTCGTATGAAGTTAATCTACGCCGACGAAGCTTGGTTGAGAACTAAGATACTCACGGTCATGGAATGAATACTTGTATCATGATCTATTATGTTCTAGGCTTTGCGCCCGCTATGACCATTTGCAGATCTAGAATCAGACTCACATAGTGGCGTGTATACACCATCGATTATTGGGTAAACGGTACGTTGCCTCGGCCATATTGAAATGGATAGAGTGATTGTGAGAGTTTTCGACCCTACGTGGACAAGTAAAGTATTCACTGTCTCCCCCATTTCTTCCGTTTTGAATTCTGTGGCCTATTTTGATCAAGGTAGACGATTCTGATTAAATACTAGGCATTGTACCCTGACGCATTCAAGGGTCCTCCAAGATTTTGCTACCATAGTCTGATCCAAACAACCCATAACCAGCTTAGTTGCTTCAAATTAGAGTTCATTGGGTCTGAGGTTAACCTTCAAGACTACTAAGATCGCACGCCTCCTGTCTATCTCCCCACGATTTCTATACCCTTCTCTTAGTAATGCCGCAATCAAGGATATTGTCGCCCTGACTAAATGAAATAAGCATTTATGAAGGAGCTGGGACGTAGAACCAATGGAAACAAAATGACCAACTGTGGCATCTCCTAAGCAAGCTTTATGTACTACTTTTTATATGTATAATATGCATATCAAGGGCAGGAGAGATGAACTTCTCGAAGAACAGGTGATTGCGAGTCCTTCTTGGCGTGGAAGTCGCGAAAAACACATTGAGTGCTTTCTCAAGATTACCTTGCCTTGTGAAAGCAATAATAGCTGAGAGATAGAACTCAATATAAGGCTACCAATGAGTGGTTGCCCCAACATTCCGCTGTTTGATCTGTCGCGGAAGCGAATCCGATCTTGCACATCATAATTTTGAGTGGCGCATCGAGATTTCGCAATCGCTAAAAGCCGCGCATTAATTTTGCCAAAAGCTTGTCCTCTTTGACTATATGCGGTTATTTGTGTGGGACGGGGAGTGTCCTTGGTGAAGCCTGCAAGGGCTACTACATCGATATGATAACGAAAATTATGGGGCGTCTCAAAGGATTGCATGTTATCGCGAGATAGTTTTTTGAGTTAACCGCTTTAAGATAGCCTCACCGATAGCTACATGGTAAAAGCAGATAAGTGGTAAAGACAGGAAAGATAACGTATTGTATACGTCAATCTTATCACTCTCGGTAGATGTTTTGATTCCTCTGATTTGGGCAAGCAAGCCATCTCAAGATCGATACACCTGCGTAGCCTTGACTATAATGTCATGAACAAGCTTTTTGATTGTGGTATCCATTTTTCAATAGGCTGTCAGCTTAAGCCTCTTCACATTAAGCAGAAGCGTGAGAAGAAAAGCAGGATTATTTTGTGAGCGCCCTTCTTCCTTCAGAAATTCCTCGATTTAGGCATGGAATGCTCCAAGTGAGAACTCCTTATTTGAGAGGAGTAGAATCTTCAACCAACCTCATTACAGCTTCACAACAGAAGGAGAAGGGGTCTGTGATATCCGAGACCATATAATGGAGTCGAAAACTGCCTCAGGTGAAATCGCATTTTGAAAGTAACGTGCCACAACAGACTCAATAGCCATACTGGTTGTCACATCCCGTGCTATTTCAGCGGCGGTGCCATTTCAACCATTAACTCCTTCATCACTGGATTCGTCATCGCCCAATTTGTGGTCGCTGAACTCGTCCTTTTAAATAAAATTGAGGAAGGGGACACAGAGTTTGAAATGGCATTGAATAAATGGTGCACACAGTGTATAAAACTTGCAGCAAGTCAATGACCAGAAATAGCATTGTGAGCGAAAGCGAAAGCTCGAATGTCTTATGGTAAGATTACGTTTTCCTGTTGAACTTAGGGGATGGTTCTGGTCTTTGGCTGAGAAACCAGCAACTTAATTGATTTCTATGATCAAGTCCAAATATACTTATTCGGCCTCAATTAGACTTGTCTGATGAATAGAAATTGCAGGAAGGAAAAAGCAAATCGGTTCAAGAGACCAATTCCTGCAAATTCTTTAGCGTGTCTCGCGCAATCCGAACCGAACAACAAAAAAGACTTCGGTTCACTATCTGGCTTTGAACTTTCGGAAGATTGCTTCAAAACTGCGATGCAATACTGTACTTAAGAGTATTTCAAAGATAAAGGAACGTAAGTCAATTGATCGTCAAACCTGAATTTGGATACTGAAAGTGGTGTGTCGATACCGAGGGTTTAGTGCTGAGCTCGGTGAAAGATTTGATTGGTCAATTCAAATAGATCTGCTGCATTTAGCCATACTTCACCCAACCGACCCTGTAAATTTTATCCTCAACAGGAGGATTACATCCGCAATCAATTCCTCAACTCTTCAATTCTTCAGATCTTCTAAAGGTTTCCTTTGGCACCATCTTCCCCGCTGTCATTCATCTAGCTTTGAGTTTAATCACAGCATCTGAAACATTCAAATCGAACAAGATTGGAGACTACTGTACATGATCAAATTTCTAGGATATGCATCGGTTAGCAACCGAGGTCACTTCTTTAATTCCAGACCATTAGAAGCTTCCCATATTATGCGGAGTTTAACGATTAATTTGTGTTTATCGACGCTATACTGGGATTTCAAGGTCCCGCAAATACTAGGATACAAAATCTATGCAGGCAAGTGCCAACAGAGTAAGGTCATGTTGGTCACAATGGTGGTCACAACCGACATATAATATAAATGGCATCCTTTCCAAAATCTCGTAAAGCCAACGGTCAACAGTATTCAAGAACGTAATCGAAAAATGGGGCTTCTTTTGACCTCATCATTGCTGATTCTAGCCTTCTTAATATGGTATCTCTCTGCTCTCCCACGCAATTTTCGTGCTGCGAAAAGTTCTGGCCTGCCTATTAGATTTGGTTTATGGGGTTCAGCAAATCCTTTATGGTTAGTGATTGCCCTATTACTGTTAATGTCACTTGATTCACTCAAACATAATGATTCGCAGGCTTATCATTTGTGCGACTGTCGGTTATTCGACTCTTTCAAAGATTTTACCTCAATTTGTCTTCGATAGAGTTAAGATAACAATCCCCGCATGGGAACATTATTGCAAGTATTCTGTCCATGAAAAATGGGGTACTTCGTTTATTCTTGTTACGCCTGGGAAAAACACAATCTTTGTCGGAGACGCCGAAGTAGCTGAGGAGGCTTTGACAAGAAGAAGAGATTTTGCGAAAAATGAAATAGCTCTCCGTGGGTGTTATCTCCCATCTCTATCGAGTGAATACAAAAGCTAATTGAGGTGTAGGGGTCATGGATGTTTGGGGGCCAAATATAAGTGCTTCGGAAGGAGAAGATTGGCAAAGACATCGAAGAATTGTGGCGCCTGCTTTGAATGAGCGAATCATGAAAGAAGTTTGGAATGAATCTTTGACACAGACTCGAGATATGATTTCTGCATTATCAAATCCATCTATGAACGATGACTCGAGCTCGACAAACGTCACATTCGAAGGCTTGAGGACCATTACTATCAATGTGATTACATTCGTTTGCTTCGGCACTCATCAATCTTGGGGAGAAGCTGTGAACGCGAAAACGCCCCCAGCAGGGTTTCAAACTACATTCATATCCTGTTTATTGACTATTGTACACAACCTATTTGCTACGGTATTCATACCTACTAAGTACCTAACTTTAAAGTTCCTGCCGACTGCTATACAGAATATGGGTATTGCAAAGACCGAGTTTCCACTCCACCTGAACCAAAGTATAGCCGAAGAAAGACGTTCTCCAAGTTCTCGAAATTCTCTCCTAAGTTCATTGGTAAAAATTGCCGATCAGGATACAAAATTCTCACGTTCAAAGTCATCGACATACTTATCAAATGAAGACGTTACTGGAAACTTATTTGCTATGGTAAGTTCGAAACGTGTTTCTTTTAAGCATCGTCTTGAACCTTTCTAATCGACTCTAGACCGTCGGAGGATTTGACACCACCGCAAATACCCTTTCATATGCTATTATGTGCTTAGCGCTTTATCCAGAATCGCAAAAATGGATAATCGACGAGATCGACGAAGTCGAAAGGTTGCACCCCGACTCTGACTACTCTACCACCTTTCCTCTTCTTACACGCTCTTTAGCAATAATGGTATGTATTAATCGTCCAACCTTATTCTGAAGCCAAATCCTTGGATACCTAAATTGACTCGATCACCCTTTTGATTTTAGTATGAAACGCTCCGTCTCTATACCTTAGTCCCTACCATAGCCCGCAGAACACCACAGGCACAAACCATCAAAAACATCAACTTTCCCCCCGATACAGAAGTCCAGCTCAACACCACCGTAATTCACAGTATACCCTCAATATGGGGTCCAGATTCTCTATATTTCCGGCCCTCGCGCTGGATCGAGACGTCTTCCACTTCGACGAAAGAAACCTTTCGAGAACCTCCGAAAGGCACATTTCTTGCTTGGTCCCACGGACCCCGCTATTGCCCCGGTATGAAAATGTCACAAGTAGAATTCGTCGGTGTGCTGTACGAGATTTTCCGAAAGTGGAACGTAGAGATTGTGAGAAGAGATGGGGAGACGGATGCGGATGCGAGGAGGAGGTTGATGGAAATTTTGGAGGATAGTTCGCCGAAATTGACGTTGCAGGTTAATAGGCCGCAGGATGTGGTATTCAGATATGTGAGAAGAAATTAGGTATGACGGAAGATGTGTCTTTTGTGCTAGATTTCTTTTTATTTGCAACCTTAGATCGCGCAGAGCTTTAGGGCCCGTTTGGCCTACACTTTTGATTATATATAATTAAATGTATATAATAAAATGCTTATGTAATAATAATAAAAGTGAATTTATAAAGTGTTTGGCTTATATTAATTAAAATAAATTTTAAAATAAATATAGAGTTATTTTAATAGTTTTAAAAATAAAACTTTTTTATTCAATCTATTTATTGGAAATCTTTTTATTTAATTTATTTATTAAAAAGTGATAGAGTTATATATATGAAGGGTTTGTTATACAGCTTTTTGTCTCATTTTCCATTTTGATAGTGTATAAGAAAGTGCAAACGAAAGTGTATATTTTGATTCCTTTTTTAGATTGATCTAAACAGAATAGCTTCAAAAGTGTGTACTTTGAATTATATGCGTAAGAGTCAAAAGTGTATACTTTTATTTTGGTGGTACACTTTTTATATAAAGGTCGAGCCAAACAGGCCCTTATATATTCAATGTCAGAATAGTGCCACGAAATAACACGACGATTTTGACACGTTGTTCTTGGAGCCCCGAGGTTAGTCACTATCTTCATTTTGGAGGCTGCTGTTGCTTTGTTGTTCGGGTTGAATCACCTGGATGTTGTGAGAATGTCGTTGCGCGATGCATTGTGTTGGTTAGCCGAACATGTGCTGGATATCTCTTTAGAGCGTTTTTCTTAAGGCCAGCCAATGACAAGTTAGTAGTGTTGATCTTCTCTGTATATCTTGTTGCTGACATCAGTTTGTTGAGACCCCCCGCTCGGTCTCCGACACCACTTCACTTCGCTTCTCTTCGTGATGTTCCCCAGCAATAAGATGGTCAAGGGGACCTCGACGAGGGTGGCTACCAGGAAGGATTTACATTATCATGTTACAGAGAAAGTAAGCATGATCTGTCCATAGGTGCTGGGGATGAGGTCTTTTATGACCTCTCAAACTTCTCGCCAACTGGGTATGTGTATGGGTGAAAAGTATTGCGAGATTTCATAACAAATTATCGCAGCACGAAACCCATTTTCTATCACAGAATCGGGAATGCTTCCATCAGTTTCATTGAGGTAAACTCAGTAGTTTTGAAATAGTTCATATTTCCTGGCGGAGTAGCCTTCGGAAGCAGCAACTACGCCACCAAAACATGCACTGGAGGAAGTTGTGATACTATACAAGCTATTCGACTCGGTGTGCAATCAACTGGCGATTAAATGGAAAAGAGAGGTTGCTAAGGCAATGAAGTATTGTTGAGAGCAGTCATATTGTCTTGGAGAAACAGCTCATCCAACTTCTGGATCTATTGCTAAGCTGTTTCCTGGTCACACGACGCAGAACGTAGGTATTGGTTTTTGTGGTTTCTGTCTACCTAGCAAATGATGTGGGCCGAATGCTTTTTATCATCTTGAATCGATAAATATAATGATGGCTTCGGAAAGATTCAATGGTGGTTTAACTCTTTTGAATGATTAACTTATAAAACTTTACCTGGTGACGCGAGAAAAATACACGTGGTTTCCTGGTCGAGACGCGATGGCGATAAGGTTTCAAACATGTACGCGACGCGACGCTACCCCAATATTGTCTTCAATTTTTCCATCCCCCTTGTATAAATTATATCTGATGATTCTGATCCATGACCTAGCGTGCCCATCCCTTTCCCGCATCTAAAATATGCTCATACTGTATACAGTATGGGTATACCAGAGTAAGCTATGTTTGACATGGCTCTCTAACCTTGACTAACTGACATTCCTTCTTCAGACTCTGGAAGCTTTTCGATGAAGCTAAAATCGGAGAGAATATTTCAACTGCTGCATTCGCTGCCCAACATTTCGAAAGGGAAAGAAGACCCCTTCGAATTGCTGTGGATGTATCTATTTGGAAGTTTAAGTGTTATTTAAAGAAAAATGAAGTCGAAGCTATTCGTAAAAGTATGTCTTTCTTCGTCTCTGCCGAATCAAACGTTGGGAACCTCCGCTGACATTTAGTTTTGTCTCTAGAGCAACCACCTGCTCACCCAAACGAGAAGAACATTTTCTACAAGATTCTGAAACTTCTCAGATTGAACATCCAATTGATTTTTGTTGCGGACGGTAGTAATCGACCAAAAGAGAAATATGGTGCGCAATCACCATGGTACAAATATCTTTCACAGGACGACGCACTCCTCAAACAGACAGCGATTTCCTTAGGGGTAATATGGCATGAAGCACCCGGTGAAGCCGAGGCTGAGTGTGCAGTTTTGCAAAGCCGTGGGGTGGTTGATGCTGTTTGGACAGAAGATTCGGATGCTTTCATGTTCGGTTGTACATCTCTAATACGTTTCTGCCACATTAAAAACCCCAAAACAAAGAGGCCTGGAGAAGATCAAAATTGGGTCAACGAAACTGATGAGACAAGGCGTCAGATCGACCTCGATAACATCATTATTTATCGAGCAGACAAAATACGAGAAAAGTTCCCAGGCTTGACTCGAGATGGCCTCTTGTTATTCGCTGTCTTGAAGGGGGGTGATTATAGTAAAGATGGCAAAAGTCTCACAAATTGTGGCGCTTCTCTAGCGTTACAAGTAGCGACTGCAAAGGAAGGTTTTGGCAAAGCCCTTTGCAACGCATCACATGCACAATTTCCAGCTTGGAGAAACCGACTTCGTGAATACCTCACAAAAATCAACAAACGAATCGACGTGCCAGATAACTTCCCGGATCCTCGCATTGTTAGGCTTTACAATAAACCTCTAGCCTCATCCGCGAGAATTACGAGCGATATTGGAAGGTTTTGGAACCCCTCTTTCGACGAGATGGAGTTGCAAAAATTCATCGCTCCAATATACAATTTTTGGGTGGCTGAGTACATCAAATATATCATACCAATCCTTCTCGTCCGTTCTCTTGCTTGTACACAGCCAGGGCAAGAAGCGAGTAACAACTGTTACAAGCTTAATATCATTACTAAGAAGTCACCCGTGCTACAGAAGAATGTAGAGGTACTACTATCTGCGGTAACATCTATGGATGTACAAGGTTGGAGAGATAATTTTACGAATGAAGGCCGGAGTGGGAAAATAGCACCAGTCACTGAGATGGTCAAGTGTGAGGGTTTGCTGTCATGTATTATTGAACATGGTACTAGACAAGCCCTTCCACCAGCTAAAGCATCTCTCGAGCCCAATGGAAGTACGATGTCTCCTGGGACAATTTCCAAAGGTAAAAAACGTGTTGGGTCGCCAATGGCTTTGACGAAAACTTTCTCTTCGCCACATCAACAGCCACCATCAAAGAGAGCAAAAAACACATCGGAGCAACCATCAAGGCCCAGACCAGTTGCTGGAGGTTCCATGAAATCAGCGCCTCCACACCTTGAAGTCTCGTATCAAGCTCAAAATGAGAATCCATTGCCTAATATACCTGAAAGGGATAAGAACCCGAAACACCCTGAGCGAGGAGATACAAAAAACTCTTCGGGAATAACCATCGAACTGACACTCGATGACTCTTCGGACGAAGAGAACCAGGCTCCCAACACTGATGCTCGCGGTAACGCCTTCACGCCAATCTTGTCACAAAACTCACAGTTAGATACTATTCGTGAAGCTCGACTTAGGCATTTCAGTTCTGATATGTCTAAGCCAGCATCTAGACCGGTCGCTCAGAATTCCAACCTCCAACTCTCACCCTTCTCTAACAAGCCTCTTCCTCCGGGTATTAAGGACGATGATTTTGATGGATTCTTTTCTGATTCGTCCATTTGATGACTTTACGAACTTGATGATTCATACTTTGCTTTCTTGCGGCGCAAATTTCTTGGCCAAATAGTTGTGGAAATGTTTTGGTTTTGCTATACCCATTTAATTTGATATTCGTATTCGTGTGCTACATATAGCTTGGATGATGCTTCCAAAAGCTTTAATGATGATTTCGACCACGAAGAGTGTCTCAGCAGATAATGTTATCTAGAAGAAATATTATGAGCAGAGTAATCGTATATATAGCCTTGGCCTGCATTGCACTTTCGTTTACCAAAATCCTTGAATTATCAATCTGAAAAGAAAAAGCAATCCCGTGAAACCAACTTTCCTTGGAATCGTTACTAATGGCAACTTTGGCTCTCCTGTATTTATATTTTGATCGAATGACCAATCAAATGAAATTAGGAATTTATCCGTCGGTTGTCTCATGATTATTGAAAATGGCTTGATATCTTTTGTGATAGAAATATTGTTTACATATCAGAGGATACGTACTTCGAATAAAGGGAATGAATTTTCCCTATTTCCTCTCTCGAATCTCCAAACCAATCTTACACAGTCATGAAAACCAACTCGAAAATTTGACATTGATGCTAGTTGAAGTTTGACCTATTCAAAGACAGGAGACCTTGAATCCCACTCACATGCCCCATTGAGCTAGCCCACCCACCCCCACAATCTCATTGTGCACATCTCTCTCTCTCTCTCTCCCGAAACACAAAATGGGTATTGCTGGGTAAGTTTCTGTTTGCTTCTTGCCAGTCACGATACATCACTAACAAATCATGTATCATCAACTAGACTCTGGGATTTTATCGCCGATTGCAAAGAAATTGTTAATCTCGCCGAATTCGCAACGCAGCATTTCGAGCAACATAAAAGACCATTCAGAATCGCCGTTGATGAGGCAACTTGGAGACATAAATTATATATTGGCGGCAAAGCGAAATTGTATAAAGGTACTTTTGACGATTTCAAATATGTTTACACATTCGTGAGAGCTAAATCTAGTACTGAATAATGTTAGAAAATTCTACCCTTCACCTCGATGAACGGAATGTTATATCTTTTGTTCTACGGCTCTTGAAATTGAATATTCAGCTCGTTTTTGTGGCTGATGGTCCTCATAGACCGAATGAGAAACATGGCGGCAAAGGAGCTGCAGTCTGGAAGTATAGAAATGTCGTTTTGCAAGATTGTTTGAGGCTTTTGGGTGTGACATGGTATGAGGCGCCTGGGGAGGCAGAAGCGGAATGTGCGGTGTTGCAAAGGAGGGGTATGGTGGATTGTGTTTGGACGGAGGATGGTGATGCGTTGATGTTTGGGTGTGGGGCTTTGATGAGATTTTGTTATAGTGATGAGAAAAAGGAGGAAAATGGGGAGAAGAAGGAAAAGGGTAAAGGCAGTGGAAGGTGGGCGGCGAAGAGAATTGGGGTGAAGGATTTGGATAAAGTGGTGCTTTATAGAGCGAGTGTTATTCAAAGCAAACATCCGGGGTTTGACAGGGAAGGCTGGCTGCTTTTTGTATTGTTGAAAGGAGGAGATTATGGAAAGGGATTACATACTTGTGGGGTCTGGAAGGCAAGTAGGGTTATTGAAATGGGATTTGCACGGGAACTTTGTGAGGCGATGAAAACATCAGAAGATCTTGAGATTTGGAGAACCAAACTACGGAAATATCTGGTGGGTTCGAAAACAGGAGTTAGTGTTCCTTGGGACTTTCCAGATAAGAGAATTTTTGGTCTTTATAACTCACCCGATGTTTCTTCTGTTGAAAGACTGGAAACTTTGGAACAGAACTTTTGGAGTGGGAGGATTGACGAGAGGAAATTACAGCCATTTCTACTGGAGAAGTTTCATTGGGGAATCAATAAATATCTCGAATACGTCGTCCCAGTCATTCTCGTACAGTCTCTCCCTTCCTTCGGTATGAGCGGACACTCGAATTTTGACGAGTATAATCTCATATATATAGAATCTGGACTAACATGCACTGTGTGGTTTTCGTTGTACGCTGTTACGTCTTTGGGAAAAGAGTGGGTGGATAAGTGTGTTGAGGATTTGAACAAAGGCCGCCCGAAGAAGTGGAAACGTTATCAAATACCGTGGGGAAATGGATCGATGGGGGAGGGCAAGGATTTATTAACATGTATCGTCAAGCATGCGATGGAACTAGAGGCTTCTACAGTGCTTGACGCTGAACCCGAGATGGAACGGTCTACACCAAAGAGCAGCAGAAAATCTTTCTCACCAGATAGAACTATTTTTGAAGATAGGACTCGAATAAAAAAGCCTAGAGTCTCGATTTCGCCCGAACCAACACCCACACCCCATGATCGATTCGCGGTTACGAAAGAAGACATATCGTTTGATCTTTCTTTGTATGAAGAGATGGACGATGATCTCCTTGATGGGTATGCAGAGAAAGTCTCAAAGCCTTTGAGACCACCACAATCTAACTCACCATCCGTTGTTTTCGACAATCAGAAAATGCAGCAGGGCTACAATACAAGTTCCGAGATGGAACTGGGTTCGTTTAAACCTCTCAAGTCAACTGGAAAGCCGGCTTATAACATGAGGTCACCGGTACACACTAATCACAACTCCCAATTAACTCGAAGTTCTCCTACAAATCTCCTCGCAAATCTCAAACTCAACGCTATACCTGTCCCCCCCTTACTTCAATCTACCCCCGCAAATGAAGACTACGCAAGCACATATCACATCGCCATGGACGAACCTCTAGACTCAGACTCAGGAACCGAACATCCCAATCCTTCATTTCCTCTGACGAAAAACCCCAGACCTGCTTCTGTAGAGTGGAGACCCTCTCGCATCGTCTCGAATCCTCAACCCACGATCAACACCATCGATTTCCTTCCCATCCGCTCCTTACCCGACAACAAAACCACTACTAATTTCGAAAGCGAATTCGAAAACGACTCCTTCGCCATCGCCATGGATGAACCCCTAGATCTCGATTCCGAAACTGAGTCTCGAGATGCACAATCTTCTACTTCTTTCATACCAACACCACTCACACACATACAATCGAATTTTTACCCTCACTCTCATTCTCATTCTCATTCTCCTATAAATCCAAAAATGACATCTCATCCTAAACTTCCATCTCCACATCTCCCTCCTCAAGCTCAAGCTCAAGCTCAATCCACAAACACAGCCTCCGACAGCCCATTCCCATTCCCATTCCCATTCCCCCACGACATCACCACGCCCAAAGAACCAAACAAAATAAACCACCCAATCTCCTCACCCTTCTCTCTCCCAATACCCACAAGGTTAAAAGCACACGAAGCAACAAATATACCAACTCCAAACCTCTGCGTCACCAGCACGAATAAATGGACTCCATCTCCGCAACCCCCAAACCCCAACCCCAACCCAAATATCCTCCTCTACCCCTCTCACCCCACAGGTCCCTACCAAGAACTCGACATTTCATCATTTTTCTCATCGCAACCTCTTTCTCTTTCGCAATCTCAATCTCAATCTCCCTCTCAATCTCAATCTCAACATCAACATCCATCCTCGCAGCCAACATCCGATATGGATTTTCAACCCGATTTTCAACCCGATCCCCGAACCGATCTTTCCGATTTTTTTCTTCCGGGTCTTCGTTAGACGAGTCTAATACTATTACTTATTGATTTAGCGGTGGGTGGGGAGGCATTATGTTACGGGAACAGATTGATCATGGGAATATAGCATATATTAAGATTAGATTTACGAGTCGTACAATCGAAATCGAATTGTGTTGGATTTGTTCCTATTGAATAATAACCGGATATGGGATATTAGGATTCAATTCAAATGAACATCACATCACATCAAAATCACAACACGTAATAAGCCACTCAATCACTCAACCAAACGACAAAATGGATGTTAATAATCTTTCTGATTTATTATTACATATATATCTGATATGTATCTGCAATATATCCATCATCATCATCATCATGGACAAGCCAGCTAGGTAGTTCCCGGTTTCACCCAAAAAAAAACCACCATCATAACTGCTTGCTTCTTCCTTTTCCCCATCCACCTTCTTATTTCTTTATAAAGAGTTGAGATTGGTCTTTTGACGCATGCATATTCATACCCCATACACCAAGCGTTCATATATTTTCATCTCATTTCCTCCTCCAAAACGCCATGCTACCAGTAGCTAGTAAACAGTAAATTCCACACCATGTCCTCCAAAACGCCATTATCCAGTTCTCGACATCGTAGAGTTCTTGAAACAGACCCCCTACAATCTCAAAGAGAATCCGGATATTTTATTATCTAATAAAATGAACAAAGTGAAAGAAAATTCTAAGTCTAACCAGCCAGCTGAAGCAGAATGCAAGTATACAAGCAAGCTCAACTGCTAGCCGAGACCTTGATACCCAATAATCCACTGTCATCGTTTGGATATGCCATTGCACGGGTATCATAACATACTTAAACAAAAGAAAAGAGGTATTGTGAAGGGTGAAATAGAGACAGTCGAGGGAGTTGAGCCATAGACTTTGGGCCAAAGAATATAACGAAGTGTCGTAATTATGTGGATGCAATCAAGTAAAACTTAAGAAGTCTCAACATGACCACCACCAAGTAATTCCAGGATCTTGTTAGAAACAGCTCCTGGGTAACCTCTGCTAAGCATTTCTTGAACAACATTCTTGGCGTTTTCTCTATCCTCAACGGCAAGATAAGCTCTAGTCATGGCTTCATATGTACTTGGCTCTCGCTTCTCTCTCCCGACAGTTGCGAATATCGATTTACTCTTTTCAATATTGCGCTCATTGGCCCAACCATGAATAAGAGTATTAGCAATATATGGAGTCATGGCGACACCTCTAGCAGACATATCGGCGAGAACGGTTTCGGTTTCGGCAACGTTGTGATTAGCAACCATGGACTCAAACAAGGCTTGGTAAAGACATGCTTGAGGCCGAATGGAGGAGTCAGTCATCACAGAATCGAAGACCTTTCGGGCACCTTCCATATCGTGCATAACACAACCCTTAGCGTGAATCAATGAAGAGTAGTGAACAGCTTCTGGCTTCTCACCATTGCTACGAATGATGTCGAGAATGGCTTCAGCGGCCGACATATCAACAGGCTCGAGGGTAGCATGAGCATCGACAAGTAACTTGTAAGTGTGATTGGTTGGTTGAATACCCTTGGACTTCATTCGTTCGTAGTATGCGAGAACCTTTGTCTTGTCACGCTTAGTAATGAGGAAAAATTGCATCAAGCTGTTGTATGGAGCAGGTCTAGCCTTGTAGTTTGGCATAGCTTCCATCTCTTCGAACAACTCTTCAGCAAACTTTTCGTCACTAACACGGCAAAGAGCATTGACGATCGTACCATAAGTAACACTAGTTGGGCGAATACCAAGAGCGCGCATCTCAGCAAAGTAGAAGAGACAATCATCAATACGACGAGCCTTTCCGAGTTTACCAATGAGAGCATTATACAAGAAGGATGAAGGTTCAACACCTTCAGTCTTGGCACGGTGGAAGATCTTGACAGCTTCTGATGCTTCATCAAAAGTCTTGGTTGATTCCTTCAAGGTAGTGATGTAAAGACCAAAAGTATTCGCTGTTGGTGCGGCACCCATGTCGAGAAGTTCTTGATGGTATTGAGCAGCAAGATTGCGGTTGCCAAGAGTCAGACAAGCACCAACTATAGCGTCGAGGATTGAAACCCAACCATATCGAACGATAGGATATTGAACAAGTAAAGGTACATCCGATCGTGCCATACTGAGAATATCATTGACCAAAGGCATTCGTTCCTCGCGAGCAGCAGCAGAAATTAGTTTAGCATATGTGATATATCTTGGATGACGACCAGCGCGACGCATATTTCTGAGTCTTCCCATGGCATCATTAAGCTTAGATGCTTTACCACGACCAGCACCTCTCTCAAGTTCATCAGCGATGAGAGCTGAACCCTTGAAATCGGTAGAAGCGGCATATGGATCAAAAGTATCCTCAAATGTAGGTGGAGCAACATACACAGCAGGTGGGAAGTTTTGTTGATATATAGCTTCTGCCACTGCTGCGTCACGAGGATCGACAATACCATGTGACTTCATGAATCGGGTAATGAACTCAATACCTTCCTCGATCTCATCAGCCAGATGAGAATTTACATCGACAGCAGATTCTCTAATTCTTGAAAACATCTGTTCAGATTGTGTGAGACCTTCGAGAACCTGTCCAGAGCCAATCATTGCAACAGCGAACATGGCAGTTGGTTCAATGAAAGCAGATGATACAAGCATTTCGGTAGCAGTGAGTATACCCCAGTATCTTTGAGCTGCAGCGACATCACCACTGCGAACACTCAAAGCCAACAATGCCATTGTTGGCTTGGCAATAGATGGATCGGGATTGATGTGAGAGAAAGCTGCGACAGCAACAGATCTTTCTCCTTTATCGGCAGCATGCATCGAGATTATGCTCATGAACGTAGACTTGGCGGCGGATTGAAGACCTTCAGCCCAGCTAAGAGCTTCAGTCAACATATTGCACTCAAGAAGGCCCTGAACGAAACCTTCACCAATAATTACATCCTTGAAGGCCTCAGCATTCTCTCCGTATCCTTCGAGAATTCTGTTGTAAAATTTCATGGCACCTTCCATTTTATCGGAAGTGACGTAAGCTTTGACAACAGAGGCGTAGATTTGTGCGTCTTGGCGATCCGACAATTGAAGTTTGCCGCTGTCATCTGCGACAGCCAACTCCTTATACTCATTGTAACATTCGACAGCACTACTCAAGTCACCTGATTTGGTGAATCCTTTGATCATGTGTGGAAAGGTAGCAGCCAATGGTACAACCTTGCTAGTTTCCATGTGTTCATACAATCGTACCATATCTGGGACACGGCCAGCATCAGCACAGGCGGAAATGAGCTGATGATAAGTCTCCGCTGGGAATGAACGATCCGTGTGGTACGAGATTGATGCATCAAACAACCTGACGGCAAGATCTAACCTGTCATCTTCGGCAAGAATAGCAAACTCTAATTCCGTAGAAGCAAACATAAATTTGCCAGGTTCTTCCATTCCACCAAATCTAACACGTTTCTCTTCCAATGTCTGTTTCAGTGAAGCTACAGTAATGGATCGAGAAGCAATCAATTTGATGAGTGTGTTGTAAGTCGCAGTATCTGGCAAGACCTTTCGTCGAAGCATGTCAGAATAAACATCAAGTGCCTTTGGAACGACTTGGATCTGATCGGCAGGAAGACGAATAGCGGCATCAAGAAGAGCGTTGTATGCAGTTGCCGTTGGTTTGATACCACCAACAAGCATGGCCTCGAAAACGGCAGGAATTTCAGCATGTCTGCCGCCTTCCGCAAGTTTGGTGAGATGTTCGGCATAGCTCAATGATTGAAGGTCAGAGGTTGAGGTAATCGACGTGGCAGAGCTAACAGGCGATCGCGAACGTTCCGATTTCTCGAAGTTAGTCTCGACTGTGAGAGCAGGTGACTGAACTGGCGCAATAGGAGGAGTCGGTACACGTGCTGCAACAACACTCAATTCGGCGTCGAATGCAGCTTGATTCTCTCTCGATTGAATCTCCTTTTCGATCGCCGCATCGATCTTTGCCAAGGCAGCTTCTTCCTCGGCCTCGAAATGAACTTGCTTGATATCATCTACCGCACTAGTACTATAAGCCCTCTCGGCCTGCTTCGGGGTATCCTTTGCCGCATCACTAGCGACAACATTGCTCTTTCCCTCCCCATCTACCTGAATAGAAGCTGGCTTCCATTCGATACATTTAGGGAATTGAGCCTTCTTCTCCTCCTTTGCTAACTCATTTGCCTTCCAGGCATCCGATAATATTTCTAATCCTTCTGGTCTATCCTGAACGACGGTCGTACCAGTCGAATTGGAGCTTGTGTGAAAAGCATTTTGAAAAGTATAAGTTGGTAAGTGACCAAGCTTGCTCGTTCTACGTGGTAACCCGCGGCCAGATCGATTTTGGTTTGCTAAAGTTTGAGGATGAGTTGCAGCAACGACAGATTGAGCGTAACCGTGAGTGACCGATTTTGCAAATCCTTGACGTGCAAGATTTGAATATAGACTGTTGTAGATGGGCATTTAGGGATGGTTTGACCTCTCAGGATTGGTTGAGAGGAGACTATCAAAAAGGTTATGTCAGCTTCCTACTACTCTGGTATTGAAACTTTTTTCGCACAAATGCGCAAGAGATCATATTATGATAATATGACTCAAAATTTGCAAAATTTTAAAAGAACCAAAAAAAACTTACTTGAAATCTCAAAAAGTCAACAATCGCAGGTTCATTTGACAGCTATGCCGTCAAACAAACGCGCTGTTTGAGTTTTTGGAGGGGAGAGTTTGGGTAGGGTAAAGAAAGTCAGTCGACTTCGATATTCGAATTCAAAGAAAGTCTAGAATTCCGACTCTCTTCTGAATGAGTTTGAAGGGTGGCGTTTCTGAATGATATAAAACAAAACCCTAAGGTTGTCTGTATGTTGTATGTAAGGTAGGTAGGTAGGTAGGTAGGGTAGGTACTGTATTAAAGTTGGAGGATGTGAGATAATTAAGTTGTGGGAAGTATAAATTTTTCCCACTAAGACAAGCAAAGCCTCCAAGTCAAGTAGATGACGAATCGATTTGATATTGTAGTCGGTGCCTTCGGATGATGGGTCGGTCAACTTCACATGCAGGTGAAAGGATGCTTGGATGTATGTAAGATTGATTGGTGGTATGTATTCTCTTCTGGTGATCGAGTAAGTATGTAATCTCTTTTTCAAAGTTATCTGCTTATTTGCCAGAGAGACGCGAACGAATAAAAGACGGACGGGATAAAGTAAGAAAGAGTAAGAGAATGGAATGAAATCGAATCGATTTGTTTGGATTTTTTATTGAATTTTTCTTCTTCTAAGATTGTCGCATTCAAAGATTTCGGATCAGAGCTGAAATGGAATGGAATTTTGTGCGCGTATCAAAAAGTCTTTCCACCCAATTCCTCGAATTCCCCTTCCCGCCCAAAAAAAAACCTACGAGAAGGCGATAATCTTTCGGCATAGAAAATGATGAAAATTCGATAAAAATGTGACTCCCATTCCCGTAAAATGCCTGTAAAGTGTCTGTATAATCCCGGTATTACCCTAGTCGATATATAAGTTTATTAAACCTATTCGGGAAAAGCCTGGGAAAGTTAAACTTAAACCCAACAACGTGGGTCTAATTCTAGCGTTTTAATCCGTAGAGCGTGGTTTGCTAAGATCCAATTGGTTGATAAATTTGTCATCTTATTCCCGTTTCTTTGACGGGCGGACGAAGACGGATTTAAGATTTAACAGATCAAATAAAAAATTATGACTGGGTGCTCTCTCTCTTTCGTACTCTAATTCATACATGAGATCAACACCACTACTACAAACGGCCTTTGTCATATCAGGGACCACACATTATCGGCTTTCATGGGCCGGAACATAAAATAGTCCGAATGTTTAAGAACGACAAGTGAATTATTTATTACTCGTGACCGCAGGACCGTTTCATGTAAGAAAGGAGAAAAGAAAGCAAGAAGAGAGACCCCCAAGATAATATCATACAGTACTGTCTGTACTGTACATACAAATCTTACTGTTAACTGTTATACTACTGTACGTCAACATTGTTCCTGGTCTACCCACCTATCCACCTACCCATCTATTGTCATGCCGTTATACCAATGCAGCAATCTGTCATCAACCATACTCTAGACTCTAGTGAGGCATTACATCGTACAATGGATTATCCTCAAGTGAACTATTCCATTTACTCCTCGACTTAAAATTGAGATGCAGAAAGACTCAGCAGCAGTCACAAGCTAGTTCCTAGTATCTACATGATACTGGTGGTGGCTCATCTCATTACTACGAGAATACATCTCATACCTACTCTGTATGCGATAAACCACCACAGAGTATGTTGATATTGAATACCCATGGAAGCAAAGAGAAGCCGTTCAAAGTTTTTAACTCCACAAGTGGGAACCAACCACATCTTAAGAGTCTCAGCCCAGTAAGTGTAACTGCAAATCTGCAAAGAAGAAAAGAAAAAAAACTCGCAATTTGTGGACCTTCTTTGGAAATGTGGAGTCTTTTAATATGGGGTATCAAAACCTTAAATTTTTCATATCCCATCATCGGCAACTTCTCCCTATCTGATTCCGTTGGCCATTGACTCACTCAAACCTCATACTAATAACATTTGTCTCTTTGACTCTTTGATCCCAGCTTGTACAGTAGTACATTTGCAAATTGTCACATTATCGTATCCCGGCTTGGATCTTCGCTGACCAAATCATTCAGTCCAATCCAATCTCGATCCATCACCAAAGAACAAGATGACTAATCACATAACTGCCGTATCGGCACCGGGCAAGGTCTTCTTAGCAGGAGGTTATCTTGTATTGGATCGTGATTATACCGCTTTGGTGTTTGGTCTTAGTGCCCGAATTCACGTGTTGGTTCAGGATACCGTGACTACATCTGGCGTCCAGCTTTCGGATATTATTGTAAAGAGTCCTCAGTTTCGGGAAGCAGCTTGGAATTATGGATTTCACTTGAGTAAGGATGACGGCGGTATTGAAGTTACACAATTACAAAGGTAAGATATGTTTCTTTTCTTCTTGACGAACAAGTTTACTCATTTGATACTCTTTGTAGCTCTCCATCAACTTCAGTTTCTCGAAATCCATTCGTAGAAACAGCATTACTCTATGCCCTAACCTACATATCCTCTGTTCTTCCATCCACTACTATCAAACCAACCTCCATCACAATCCTAGCTGACAAATACTACTACTCCAACCCTTCCACCACAGTCATTGCCACAGACGCACACCATCAGTTCCTCGACTTTGGCGTCCGTCTCGAAGATGCCCATAAGACTGGTCTTGGCTCTTCTGCAGCCTTAGTAACTGCTTTCACCGGTGCAATTCTCTCCCATTACCTCCCCTCCACAAAATTCTCTCTCAATACCAAAGAAGGTCAATCTCAACTCCACAACCTAGCCCAAGCAGCCCATTGTGCAGCCCAAGGAAAAGTCGGCTCAGGTTTTGACATTGCAACCGCCGTCTATGGCACCTCTCTCTATCGTCGCTTCTCCCCCTCCATCCTCTCGTCCCTCGGCGAACCTGGTACCCCAGGCTTCTCCACTCGCGTCAAAGCTTCAGTTGAAGACACCGCCCCTCAAAAATGGGACGCCCAAATCGAGAAAGGCAAAATTACCATCCCGAAAGGTATGGCGCTCGTCATGTGCGACGTCGATTGCGGCTCCCAAACCGTCGGCATGGTAAAAAAGGTTCTAGAATGGCGAAAACGTGATCCCGTCGTCTCAAAAGAATTATGGGATGAATTGCAATCGCGAAATGAGAAATTGGCAGAGATCCTCTCTTCTGGGACCGATATAAATGCTGCCGGCCCAGCCTTCTCAGCTATACGTGAGAAAATTAGAGAAATGGGTAGGCTTTCAGGGGTGCCGATTGAACCCGAAGAGCAAACGAAATTGCTAGATGACGTCATTGAGAATGTGGAGGGGGTTATTGGAGGCGTAGTTCCCGGCGCTGGAGGCTACGATGCGATTGTTCTACTGGTTAGGGATGATCAAAAGACGATGGATGAAATTAAATCGTTCCTGGCCAAATGGGGTAATGTCAAATTGTTGGGCGTCAAGGGGGAAATGGATGGTGCGAGATTGGAAGATGGTGGATTGTATGGAAAATTGCTTGTGTAGATGTTGTTGGGAGATTCACATGTGCGTGTTGTTGTTGTTGTTCTTTTCGGAAAGGGAATTGGAAATATGAAGTATTCAAGGGTGCTTGTTAACTAGGTTTTTGAAAATCAGAAATGTATGCGCATCTATCTTTGACATGATAGCGATGGTTTAATTGAAATTGTGATGTTGAATTTGTGAACCATGGATATTCGGCGTGCGACTTGAATTGTGCTCGTCGTATTTCATGTATACTCCACGCAGCAAGTTTTCTGGGTAGAAACAAACCCTTTTGCTTTGGAGATATTTTAATCGTTTTCGTTTGGTTTGGTTTGGTTTCGTTTGATATAATTCCGTTTGCTTTGTACTAATTCATAGGGAGACAGATACCGCATCTGAAACCTCGACAGCACAATATCACTCGCATATCACATCACAGATGAACTCTATAAAGCAAGGAGGATGAGAACATAAAGCTATATTATACGCTAAAAAAACCAGCTAGCTGTATACGAGGATAGGAGAATCTGAAACGGAGAGTTGGAGGTGGAGGAATGGATGGATGGAGGTTGTGTGATGTGAGATATGTTGTGGGGGGGGAAGGCTTTTGAGAGATGGAGAGATGATGTGAGAGGGTTGGATTAAAAAAAAAAATTGGATTCCTGGTGCTAGAGCACTGGTTTGGGTTATTGTAACTTCTTTTAATTTTTTTAATTTTTTTGATAAGAGGAATCAGAGGTATCAATACCCTTGGGGCTATTTTCCGAAATGGAGTTGGTGAGATTCTTCACCACGAGAATAAAGCTAGATATTCGAACGAGTACAAGTACAAGTACGATGAATAAGCTCTTTATATAAATATGAACTGAAACGCGTGAAATCTGGGTTAGAAGCTATGGAACAGGTCCAGTGCGGAGGACAAGAACCCTACAGTTACAAATTCCCTAGGTAGTTGACATGCATGACGTTTCAACGGCTCGCTTTCTTATCAAATTTGAAATATTTAACGCTTGTATTATATATAATGTCTTGACTCAAGTCCAGTTTCTTGTCAATATACGAAAGATACTTAGCAGTTCCCGTCGCTTCGAAAAAGGTTTTATATATGTAAAATTCTCAGAGTCGCAGAGATCATCATCCGTGTTGATAAGTAGGAATGTGTGAATCGGCTTGAGCGACAGGGAAGTTGTCCTCCTAAGATATACTTCTAGTGCCATCAACATAATCGAATATCTTAACTTTGTAGCCAGGCTTCTTGTGAGGGGTACTTGACATAACTCGCTTTGCAAAACTGTTAGATGGAACTTCATCTTAGTGAGTGACGTATCCACGGGACCCCGCCTAGATGAGAGCGTCTAGTTGTGTTTAAGCTAAAGACGATGTGATGTTTAAACCAGTTATAGCTCGTTGATACGAATTCACGGTTGGTTAACCTCAAAGATAGAAAAAAGAGAAAGACAGCAGTAGCAGAAGTAAGACACCAGTACAGGAGAAAAGTTGGTAGATCAAAAGCCATATAATTCGTGAGGATATTGGGTTTCCTAGTACATTCTCAGAAAAGATACTTTCTCTGATAAATACTAAACAATCCAGACGTACAAATATAATATGGTAACAGCCATCAAGAGTCTTAATAATAATTGACAGATTCAATGTCACAGAAGTGAGCAGATGTGCCGCAAGTACGATCCTAAGATCAGTACATATTTAACAGAGTGTACGTAGAATCATACCTCAATACCACGACAACCAAACGCCGTGAAATGCAGCAAATCGGAACCAGGGACGACTCAAGATATGCAGCGATACCTCGCACTATACCTATATGCGAATAAACCCTCTCGATTGGGATATATGCAGCACACCAGTCGGGTATCCGTTATCTTCTGGTTGCGAGTTATGGATGAGGGAACTATCCACTGATTATTGGAGATTTGTATCATTTCGAAGATGCAGCATCTTCCGATTTTCCAGAAGAATCTCTATCAATATCGCGGATTATGCATATCACCTCGGAGAGGAAGTACAGTAAAGTTTGGAGGTAATTTGACTTGAAGAATATACATGAGGAGGAGAGGAAGATCAAGCATGGCATCCACGACATATGTAGAGTTTGTTATTCATGGTATATATGGTTGACCAGAGCCCAGTACTAAAATTAGACATACGCTCTTGCGGTGTCGCGATTATTATGTAGAGGAGAGTGAACACTTGTTCAATGGATATATATGTTTTGATTTTTGAGAGATTGAGAATGAAACCGGTTCCGGTAACGGTTGTATATGAATACAGAAAAGGAATCGATCTAAAGCTTGCTTTGATTTATCATGTTGGTAACCTTGACTTGTATCAGTTTTCCAAGGAGTAATTGGGAAGCTGTCTCAAGACACATTTGTAGGTTGAGTATAAGATACCAAAAACAATCTCAGAGACCTATGATAACATGCTTCACACTGTCGAGATGTGAGGGAATGAGTTACTCTTCATATAGACAAAAAAACTGGTATGCTCAATCAATTACTCCAATGAGATTAAATATTGAAAACTTGATATTTTATAGCAGATAGAAATATTGATATTCACTCGGATAGAGGTAAAAATGATAAAACAGTGAAAAGAAAAAGCTTTCAATACATTTATAGAATTTTCGACTCGAAATAATGAGTGTTTGATTTGATGTTATATCGAATAGGGTATATAGTTCTGATATATCATTTATCTCGTCTGATATCGAGTATCGAGGTACTGTAACGAGATAAAGAAGTGGTGGGTGGGGTAAATAGAAATTTCCATTAACGAATGACTCAAACCAAACAAACCCCTCCAAACCACCCTCTCAACCCCTCCACACCACCTCCAAACTGTATTCTCCACGCCTCATCACCCGCGCCATCACCCGGGCCAATACCCGATTCTCCAGAACCATGGCCAGCATCTCCTCGATCACATACACTCCCGCGGAGCAAACCGAGCTCAAACAATGGACGCTCACATCGGAGCGACTCCAGACCTCCAGCTCTGAGACCCCATCCCTCCTCGATTCTCTCAACACCCATTTAGCATCCCGAACCACTCTTCTCGGATCCAAGCCTTCTTCTGCCGATATCGCCATCTACGAGAGTTTGGCGCCGCAGGTGGCGAAATGGAGCAGTGAGGAACGAACGGGTGAGAAGGGCTATCCAAATATTGTGCGCCTTGTGGATTTTGTCCAGAATTCGCCTATCTTTGGGTTGAATATTGCAGATGAAAAGAAAGTCAAGGTGGATGCCGAGGAAATCCTATACGTCAAGCCACCCGTTGATGCCAAGGCCGAAAAGGAGCGATTGAAGAAAGAGAAAGCCGCCGCTGCCGCCGCCGCCGCAGGAGGTGAACAAAAAGAGCTGGCAGATCGAAGCAAGGAAACGAGCGACAAGGGAGTGGTAGCTCAAGTAGCTGAGAAGGTCACCGAGGCAAAGGATACAATTGTTGCTGCTGTGACAGGCGAACCACCCCAATTTCCCAGACAAAAGAAGGAGAAGAAAGAAAAGGCTCCAAAACCTCCAAAGGCGCCTGCGCCATCTGCCCCTCTTTCTCCATGTTTGATCGATCTCCGCGTTGGCCATATCCTCAAAGCTATCAAGCATCCCGAGGCCGACTCTCTGTTCGTCTCCACCATTGCGATGGGCGACAAACCCGGTACCGATGATACATCCGAGTACGAAGGACAAGTAGTCCGAACCGTCTGCTCTGGTCTCAACGGTCTCGTTCCTCTCGAGGAAATGCAAGGTCGCAAAGTAGTAGTTGTGTGCAACCTCAAACCCGTCAAGATGCGTGGAATCAAATCGTGCGCCATGGTCCTAGCCGCCTCTCCCAAGCTCAAGGAAGGAGAAGAAGATCACCACGCCGGCCCCGTCGAACTCGTTACTCCACCCGCCGACGCCAAGGCTGGCGAACGCGTCTTCTTCGAGGGATGGCAGGGTGAACCCGAGGGAGTTTTGAACCCTAAGAAAAAGGTTTGGGAAATGATCCAACCGGGTTTCACCACAACCGCGGATTTGGAAGCTGCATTCGATGCGGGTGTTGTGAAGGAGTTGAGTAAAGAAGGAGAGGATGCCAAGACTGGCGTGGGAAAATTGGTTACGGTGAGTGGTGGTGTTTGCAAGGTTAAATCTTTGGCCGGAGCGATCATCAGATAGAGCGTACAAGCAATCAATCCAACGTGAACGGCGAACTGCACAGTCGAGAGCAGAGAGATGTATGGAAGTTATGGGATGGCGAGTCACATAGCTAGATACGAACCTTATACATGATACCATGAAGATATAACGTGTATAGAAAATATATGAATAAGCATAGTCCTGCTTTCTACTGCAGAAGAACCGGTTATACCATAAGATGAAGTGAAACGCGATGTGATATGATTAATGTCATTAATATGTTAGATGATATCCCAATATATTCTTCACCGCCCATGCCGTTCCTGTATAGAGAGAGCCAATTACTTTTAGTTTCCAACCCAATGCCAATCGAAATCAACGACTGTAGACATTTGTGTCTTCATAAGGATTCCATCCATCCCACTCAAACGACTGTATCCCCCAAGCTTTAGATTTAGACCATGCTATGCTATGCACCGTGAAAATGCCCGAACAACCTTTGCAATCATATTTTTCCATACTTTTTCACGCCGTATATTCCATGCGGTAAGCAATCCTTTACGCCCGCTCAAAAGTTTTCAATCCCACGAGTCTTTTTTTTTCTCCCTTGAAAGGATAACTCCAATGTTTTTAAACCAACTCAACATCCAAAACAAAATGTTCAGAGCGCCACATCTCCTGATCGCTTAAAGACCAATTTCCTCGGATCAAAAGTTTCATTATCATCATCATCATCGTCATCATCCACTTCCATCTCATCATCCACCTCCAACTTAACCGGTCCATTGGGGACGGGAGTTAGCACTGGTATAGAATTCTTTCCATTCACAAGTGACTCTGCTTTCGAAGCTTTATCCTTCTTTTCCAACGCCTCCTCAGCTTTCAGTTTTTCAATCTTCCTCTCGGCAATCTCCTTTACTTCCCCCAGCCTCTTTTTAATATTTTCAATCTCCGTGCTGCACTCTCCCTCGCGGAGGAATTGGTGCGCCGCGTGTTCGCATTGTCCCTGACACCACTCGAGTCCTTTATCCAGTTCGTCGAAAATATTCGGGGAGCTTCTTCCTGCGCCTTCCATCCCTCCTCCGGCTCTTCGATATCCCCTCAGTACATTCATCGTATGTCCAATATTCATGCGATCGCGAGAGGAGCTCGTATTTCTCGTCGAGGTGGATTTGACTTTCGCTCCCGCTCGAGCATCTCTTCCATTCACCCCATTCGAATTGCAGTGCGAGCCCGCTTGAAGGTGCGACGAAGGTTTGAGCAACGCACTACCCAACACCTTTGAAGCTTCGGATTCCGATTCGTCATCGCTCTCTTCCTCGGCGTCCATTTCGGCCGCTCGTCTCATTTCGGCCATCTTGGTGGCCATTTTCCCCTTCCTCATAGCATTCCGATTCCCGCTCACAAATTTGACGAGTTCTTCAAACTCGGATTGTACCGCGCTGTCGTAGTATACTATTATCATGGATCTGGTTCTGTATTTGGGGGCTTGTGAGTGTCCAGATGCGAGGGATTCCGTTTTGCGTTTACGAAGGACGGCGGGGGCCCGTGGCAAGAGTTCCGTGGGGGGCGTAGGTTGTGAAGATTGCCGGGTTAGAGCGTTGGGAGATGCGCGGGGAGTGAGAGGTTTGGGCGATGGGGGTTGTGCTTGTGTTTGTGCTTGAGATGGGGATTGGTTGTATTCAAGGGCAGCAGCAGCAGCAGCAGCTCGAGCTACTGATGGGGAATCAGGTCGGGCTTCTGAGGAAAACTCATCTTGTGCTGATTTGGGGGAGTCGACGAGAGCCGGGGGGGGTTCTTTAGTGTTTTCGGGTTCGTCGACGGCCCCTTCACCATCCTTTGGTCGTAGTGACTCGGTGGAACCTTTATTCTTCACGGAGCGTGCGGGCTTTTGATCTACCAAGCGTGCAAGCTCGATTTGTCGTAAAGCTATTTGGCCATTTAGGTCGTCTAGTCTTTTGTTCCAATCCGGGATGGATTGGGTTAGACTTATCAATGCCTCCAATGTCGAAAATGTCGTCATGATAAATTTATATAAATGTAAATGTAAGTTAAGAATGATTTGATGAAAAAGTGCTATGGCAGTAGATAGTGCTATTTGGAGTATATAGAATGGGGTAAAGAATATAAATTGTCAGAGCTGCGGGTTGAAAGCTTCGAGGTAGTTAAGGAAGTCAATGGACATCATACTAGTACCACCATCACTGCGTCATCATAGGGAATAAGCAAATAAACAGTTAGACAAGGTGTGTGCGAGCGACTCTTTGTGTGAAGTATAAAGTATAGGAGATGGAAGCCAAGTGAATTTGATCTCTTTTCCTTCCGTGACCAGACCTCAAGGACTTTATTAAGCACGAGGGGCAGTCTGCAAAATGAAGGACGGATATATGGAGGGAGTAACCAATATGTAACTCGGACTTACTGCCCACACTACGGGCATGCAAGTTTGAATGGGCGATTATGATCTATAAGAATATTAATGCATGAAAGTATAGTTCAACTTACTTTGTGTTTGTTTTTTTGCTTTGCTTTGCAATTTTTAATTTATTTTCTTTCAAACCAATGCAGACCAACCGACCTTAAAAGAGTATGGATATGGTGTGGTGTGGTGTGTGTGGTATACTCTGTAGTATAATATGACATGGGGTTCTGGTAGGGTGTGGATGAAATGGGGGAAATAAGTGCAGATGAAGTGAGTGACCAATGACAAGCTGCTTTTTCAATGGGAAATGGCGTAAACATAATCCCGGTCAATCGTGCCCTAATGATAATCAATTCAGGGATTCTTCGCATCGGTGGACCCCTTCATTGAAGCTCTCTCGGCCCTCAATTGTCCAAATATCATCAACCAACCAAACATGACAAAGCGAATCAACCGTTTTTGTTTCCAATATATCGACATAATTAGCCCAGAATAATGAAACAAGCCGGAGGTGTTTCCTGCAAAACGGAGAGGAAACGGTAAGGTTACGATGCATTATGATTGGACGAATCATCCGGCTCGAGCCGGTAGAACGTACACCATACCATGTATTGTACCATCCATGTACGAGGAGAACACGTGAAGACAACATCTTCACTTTGCATCGAGATCATTATGTACGATGGATGGATGTATTCACAACTGAGAAATGTAAGTCTTACACCCACGAGATTGTCCACATTGGGAATACGAAAATGGGAACCATTCAAAGAAGAATCACCGAACACATATGTAATAACAATAACAATAACACACACACACGTAAGAATACAACGAACGTCACAAAAGCGAAAGAAGAAGCCTCACCTCACCGATCGATCAGTTTATTCTCTTCAAAATCGTATCACTTTTTGACTGGTAAACCATGCTGTCGGTACCTTGATACCAAAACCATCCCGATAGATCCAACATTATCATGTATGTATGTATGTATGTATGTAACTTATACCTCGGGACGCTGCATATGAACGGATGGATATCGTTTTGTTAGTATTTCTGCGGTGGTACCTGTGTGTTGTTGTTGTTGTTGTTGAAGGAGAGGGTTTTCTTCTAGGGGGCTGGCTGGCTGCCTTTCAAAATTCGAATACATACAAGTAGAACTATTGATATTCTGATTTTTCTTCCATTCTAATAGGTACTAATCAACTTCTTGCAACCAACCATCTTTTTTTGTTTCTCATCCAGAGGAACTGGTAATCGTGTTATCCAAACATTACAGAGTACAGTACTGTCGTGTTGATGTGGACGAAAACAGTTCCCTCCCGATTCAAGAAATAGATGTTCAAATGCCCATTTCAAACTTCTGATCCGTCTCAAAATCCTTACCAAACCCCATCCAGTCCTCCATTTCCCTCTTCGTCTTTCACTGCATTTTTAGGTTGGTAAAAAACTGTTTGATATATATATATATATATATATATATATATTTACCTCGGATCTTTGTCGTCATCGTATACATACATACCTACCTACCTACTTCGTCTTCATGCTCGCTCTGTACTATACAGAGTACAGTACATACATTCTCCGTCTACTGCTTATACCCCTCGTCATCATTCATGCGTTGCAAATCTTATGTCACAAAATCACCCCTCGTTAGATCTTATTAATGCGGAGATTAAATTACAAAATTTCAGTTGCCTGCGGATGGATGGATAGATACCTCGTAAATCGACATCGCTACGATTTCGGCTTTCATGCGGGCTTGTGGCATACAGAGTACACTCTTGACTACATACATAATCAGCTGATGAGATGAATACTCTGTATGTAATTAATCTTTGCTTGAGACACAATACAGTGTTGTATTGATCTATGTACTAGCTACCTTCCGTTGCGAAATGAGTATCAAAACCCATATCATTCTTGTACATTCATTGTAAGGTTTTCTCTTTTCCAGACTACAGACTACAGACTACAGACTACAGACCACATACAGAATCCAAAAACTTTCCTAACATAGGGCTTCCCTTCATCTCATCCACCCCCTCCTGGACTCCCGGGTAAATACATTCCACCCAATCCGGTTCATTTTTCAGACGGTGAGCCATTTCGAGAACTAGACTAGAAGCATTCTTGTCATCATCCTGTCTCGTGGCTTTTAGTTTTTTTTAGTCTCGTTGCCCAGGACAGGGTCCGTAGGGAAAGAAGAACTCTTAGTTCGAACTCTTCCCATTCCTTGTCACACGTGCTTGGTGCAGAAAAACGGCCGCCATCGCTTTTTTTCTGCCGCGGTGGAAATGTTTGAAAATGTCACTTAAATGAGCTGGATTTGGTTAGAATATCCGAAAATCCTGGTCAATATGGAAGCTTATGAGTATTGAAATTATTTGCCGCGAACTTACCGCTGTTTTGTGAGGTGGTTTTCGTACCCAATCACCAACCATAGAAATCTAAGTTTTAGACAATCGTGATCTCCATGGTGATTAAAGGAGGAAGGAAGAGGGAAGAGGGAAGAAAGGACTTGATTTGATTTGATTTGAAGTTTTTATTACAACTTGACGGTATTAGAAATTGCAACTACCGCAATTTCATTTTGCCAAGCCCGAAGCTCTGATTGATAATTTATGGCCAAAGTTCTTCCTTTTTCCATTCCCCAATAATCTCTCCTCCCTTCTCAACATCTCCGTTGGGGCCAACGTAAGTAAATCTCCATCTTCTTGCTTTATCGGGTACACTCAAATCGAGTTGTTCGATTTCAACAGGTTTGATAATCACAACTCTGAAATTCTTCCTAGAAGCTTCATCGTTCAAATCAGTGACTTTTTGACCCAGTCTCCAGTTTGGATCGCTTGGTGGTTGTGAAACGGGACTGCCAGGTATGGGATTTTTGAAACTACCTATAGATTCAATATTAGCCACAACGTTCATCTACTCTGTAATTTTTATGACATCCTTACCTCTCATCCCCGGACTGAGGTTGCCAAAATGTGCAGTAAGCTCCTTTCCCCAGCTCCAACCTTCTTTTCCATCTTCCTTCACGACTCTCATTCTCTCTCCGATCTTGGTCTTTACAGTTCGTGTTCCACTTGATTCTTGACCACTTCCTTCAATGTCTTGTCCTACAATATAAGCCTCGCCCTTCACTCTCCATTGAGTCATGACCTCTTTTATCCAGAAGACGGCCTCAACAGGCCCACCACCACCACTACCCTGACTTTGTTCCACCTCTCCATGACCCTGTGAGCTAGCAAAAACTTCAGGAACTTTTTCCATCCGCACATCTGTAGTGAAAGTTGGGAGATCACTCTCGTAAACACGATCATTCATAGGAGCTTCATTATGCTTGTTCTCAGGAAGCTCAGCCCACATTCCTCTGCAGATACAGTAACGCGCTCGAGGAAGATACGGAGTGGGAGAGTCCTTGTCATTGCTTGGGTGTAAGGATGAGAGAACAAATTCCGGTGAATCCATCTTGGAGAGATGGGAAAGAAAAAGAGGACGCCATGGAGCTGGACCAATGGATGCTGGGGTGGTGGTTGAGGTAGACATTGTGCGAGCGAGACGCAAAAGTCGTGAAGAGGCTTTAGAAGCTATCGTGAATGATTTACTTTTGATTGTTGACGGGTAAAATGAATATTAGGTAGGTATATACCGTATCTTATGGACACAAAAAGTGGCAAGATTGTAGCAGTAGGCTTTTAGCTCGTTGTCAAAGTTCATCAGATGCATGACGCATTGATTGAAGGAAACTCAATTGAACAATTCAAAGCTTATGGTGGGGTGATTGATTGCACAGTCTCTCTTTGGATTTCCCATGACACCTAATGTTAGTTCCCCCATCATCTACACACCTACCTACAAACCAACAAGATTCCGTTTTCTGGTCAACAACTATTTCCTCATATCTGGGAATAGCTTCAATCTTTCAAACCTCAGAAATCATATTACTTTTGAGCGGTGATGAATGATTAATGATCAATGATCAAATTGCTTCTAAATGACTTAAAGTCAGGAAACCCCATACTCGGTGCATCATTCCCCGAATCCGCAAGAACATTTCATTTACCCCAGACGATGATCACCATGAGGACCCCTTTTCCAAGCTGGAAAACATGGGGAAGGCTTCGAGGTGTGGCGATCTGATTATTATTGACTCAAGGTTCCTGAGATGAATTTTACCTCCAATCGACGAGCTTGTTTATATTGTTTTTCTTGGGAGAGGGATGGACCTTTCGGATGAATCCAAATTGGTATTGCGAAAATTATCCGTATATATTCTCAATATTTCTTCATTTGTATACTCTTTCTTGGCTTCCTGCTGTTGGAAACCTTTGTTTTGATGGTCTTTTTTTTTCAATTTCAATTGTAAAATATTATTGTATATACATTGAAGCTCTCGAATTGTGTTAACTGTATCATTTCTCGACTTTTTCCATCGCCCAAAATGCGTCTCATAATTACCTTCACAATAGCGCTTTTCTCCTCTCTCATAGCTGCGACGGGATATGGTGGCTCTGGCGTTGTTCCCATTCCTCCCCGGAAGAATCACAAAACCTGCACTGTTCTTCCCCTCGGAAACCATACAGACGATACTCCTCAAATCCTCCAAGCATTTTCGGATTGTAATCATGGCGGCACCGTCGTGTTTCCCAAGGATAAAGTATATTGGATCGCAACGAGATTGAATCCGGTTATCTACGATGTAACGATTGATTGGCATGGAATTTGGACTGTATGTTTGGTCTTTTGTTCTAATTGGAAGAAGTGTATTAATAATCGGACAGTTATCAGATAATCTCACGTACTGGCGAAACAATTCCTATCCCGTCGCATTCCAAAACCACGCTGCTGGTGTTGTTTTTACAGGAGATCGTATTCATATTAGTGGAGGAAGCACTGGTGGTATCAATGGTAATGGAAATGCTTGGTACAATGCCGAGAAAGCAGTTACACAGCCTGGACGTCCTATGGCTTTTGTTTTCTGGAACACTAGTGAAGTGTTCGTCGAGCATTGTATGTTCCCTCTTCCTTTCCTCTACGGAATATAACGCTAACATACCCTCTTTGAAAGTCTCTATCAAAGATTCTCCTCTCTGGGCAATCAACATCATGAACGGAACTAATATGTGGTTCGACGATATGCTCGCCAACGCGACCGCCGTAAACGTACCATATGGAACGAATTGGGTCCAAAATACTGATGGCTTTGATACAATGGACGCTCACAACATCAAATTAACCAATTTCTGGTATCAGGGGGGTGACGACTGTATTGCCATCAAACCAAGATCTTACAATATTTGGGTTCAAAATGTAGCTATTCCTCTCTCCCTCCATTCACATTCTCTTATCCCCAGCTCTATCTCTATACTCTGAGTTAAAATCACATAACTAATCCGAATAAATAGGTTACATGTCACGGCGGCAATGGAATAGCGATCGGTTCCCTCGGCCAATACCTCGAAGACGCATCCGTTGTAAACGTTACTGTAAAGGACGTAAATATCCTCACCTACAACCTTGACATGCACAACTCCGCATACATCAAAACGTGGATAGGCCACCTAGCTCCACAATCCGGATACGAAAATGCAGGCCTACCCCGAGGTGGCGGCTGGTATGTTTCCTTCCCTTCCTCCCCATTTCTTCTCCCACACTAACCCCGAAACCCCAGGGGCAACGTAAGTTCCCTTCTCTTTGAAAACTTCCACATCGAAGGCGCCGCCATCGCAGCCAGCATCTCGCAAGATTCCGGCAACAACGGTTCCTACGCGGGCACTTCCAAATTCCTCATCTCGGACATTACGTTCCGCAATTTCACGGGGTATTTGGCCGGCGCCAAGGGTATCAGAACGGCGAGCGTGAGCTGCAGTAATGTGTATCCGTGCTATGGAATTGAGTTTGAGGATTTCATGATTGCGCATGCGCAGAATGTGAGTGCGGCGAATGCGACGGGGTCGTGTAGTATGGTTGCGAAAGGGGGCGTGGAGGGTATGATAGGGAGTGGGTGTTAGTGGTGATGAAGGGGGGGGATTTTGTGTATTGAATAGTTCATTTTGTATACTTCATTTTGTGTACTTCAATTTGTATACTTTATTTTTTATACTTCATTTCGTATTTGTGACTAGGAAGATAAATTTCTATCCTGTTTGAAGTATTGGCTTGCTATGCATAGATGTACTGAGATGTCCCAAAGATTCAGTCCATGTCAGATTCTAATCAACGTCGATTTGTATGTGGTGCCAACGCTAGATACCTGTTGTATTACTCGTTCATCATTGTCCTCGATATAGTATTTTGATCGTTTCACATGCTATTTTCTCACAAATATATCCCTATCATGCTGTTTCTCCAAGACAAACTTCTTCCAAAAGACTTTCATGGGCATTAATAGGTTGCATGAAGAACCCATTGCAAATATAATCACTATCCTTGCCTTCTTCATTCAATCCCGATCCTCCTCTCCCCAATCCATCTCTCTTTCCTCATCACTATCCACATCCACATCTCCCATCTGGCTATCCTCATCCTCATCCCCTTCCACCAGCCCATCCCCTTCCACCAGCCCACCCTCTTCTCCCACCGGATGCCTTCTCAATTTCCATTTCAGCTCCATAACAACCAACATGGGTCCTTCTCCTCGCTCCATCAACTCCTGTCTTTCTCGACACTTATCCCCATTCTTGCCCTCTGCAGGTTCCATCCGAAGACACGAGTTACCAACACAGTATGGACAGATATCACTCCAATGAACCTTTTTCCCCCTCCACTCCCACGTTTTCACCTCACCCCACTCAGCCTCAGCATTCCGAGAATCAATTCCCGCGCGGGAAATTGCGCACGTGCGCGTACTCAGCAGGCCTCTTTTCCCCAGGGGGAATTCCCACGATCGGGCCCACTCGACGATGATTCTCAATTCCTCTCTCTTCTCCTCGCTGGTTTCGAATTCCATCTCCAGGGTGTCGAGATTCGGGAAGCCCGCGAGGGAGGCGCCCCATTTGCCGGCTTCCCACTCGGGCGCCTCGCCGCGGCGCGTGCGCCCCATGTCCCGGTGCATGCTGGCGATGTCGGCGTTGCCGCGGTAGGGGTTGATGGCTAGGGGCGCGTTGCGCTCGTTCCACCACCAGTCGCCTCGGCGGATGGTGAGTTTGAGGGAGCGGATGGGATGGAGATAGTGTGCGGAGGTGAGGGGACGCAGGAAAGCTTGCAGCCAGTAGAGTTGGGTGTGGAGATGGATGGATTGGAGGAGCGCGAGTTGGTAGGCGGGGAGTCGGGGAAAGTAGGTGTGTTCGCTGCGGGGAGGCTTGGAGGAGGGGGGATGCCGCGCGTGCCAGAATACGTGCGCGATGGAGGTGGGGGGGAGATGGTAGGTCTCAAGGTAGATGCGGCGACAGGATCGTAAGAGGGAAAGGTGGAGTTGTGTGCGGCATGTAAATCCTGGGCGGGTATAGTTGGTATTGAGATCGTATTCTGTGTCTGGGATGGGAGTGGGAGTGAGAACGTAGGAAAAGATTAAGGAGCGGATTTCGGCGGGGATGATTCCGGAATAGAATGGTGAGAGAAGTTGGAGACGGGGGACAGTGGATTTAAGATGGATGCTTATTGGAGGTGAAGCGGGGGATTGTAAAGCTGGGTTATAATCGTGGGTGGAACGAGTGGAGAGATGGAAGGTGAAGTGGTTATTTCTGGTTTGGTTGTCCATGGTTGAACTGTGGTTGGATGGGTTGGATGGATTTGATGGGCTTGAGGTTTCGATAATCGTTGGTGATGTTCTTGAAAGACAAATTCCCATACTAGTGCTGCGTGATAAAGTGTATGAAAAATAGTGTAAGAGAAAGCTAGAGAGAGAGAGAGAAGGGAGGAGTTGAATGCCCAGTTCAGTAGATTTATATCACAGATTCATGCTGCGCCGTGGACGTACATGCATACGATAAGCTTGCCTAAAAGATCAACAATCCGATCAATAGATAACCCATTGATAGGAGTTCCATCTTCAAGAACTAATTGAATTGACTTGTTGAGGTTATACAATTGATTCTAATACAATCTTTTCGAACGATATGCTCCATCTATTGTTGGTAAATTAGCAAGGGGGGGGTCGAGTCAAGGTAGCATAGGGTGTTGCTCGTGATTATGTCACCTGATGAAAACATCTCTATGATTGATACTAACCAATCACATCTCGAGATCAAACTATTCCCCTCATAATTGTTAACGTTATAAAAACAAAAGTCCAATCATGAGCTAATAATTCCTCAACGTTTACTCGTAGAATGAATCAATCTCTAGATACCGGCGTGACATGAAGTATTGATATTAACCGGTGTCACAATGAGGATTCTCCTAATGCACAGCACCTTCTAACCCAACGCTCTTGTCTCTTATATAGCTACCCCTCAATCCGTACACCCACCAACGAAAGGAACCATAACCGCACCAAGCGCTAATGAACTGATAAGAAAATCCTCCATCGATAAGAAATGCCAAGGAATAATAAATCGGTATATTTATATAAGACTGTTTCACTCCGTACTAGGTCTAGTATTTAATAAATACTAGGTTTGTATACTTCACTCGTAGATTTCTTTATCAAAAAGAACTCAAAGTCACCTTTTTTGAAATTCAATCTTAATTTATCAGAAAGTAATAATCTTTAAAAAAAAACAAAAAAACTTTCAAATATCAATAGTTTTTATATCCAAAATTATATCTTTCATTTGGATTCTATTATTTCATTAAGAAGGGCCTAGCCCGAGTTGTAGAAGTTCAGACGACCCCCTCCATCTGTAGGAGGAGGATCGTACCCGTAGAGAAAGCGAATAGTTTCTACTCTAGATGATAAATTGTTTTAAGCGGCTGTAGCGCTTGCGCTACGTAAGGATTACTACTTCTTAATACGTCCGGATACCCTTAGGGAGGTTTAGAATAGACGTTAAATAAATAAATATTATTTCATTAATTTTTTAAAGTTATTATCACTAATTTATATGATACAAAACATCTTTTATAACTAGAAGCTGATTGGTCGAAAAAAAGTACGAATGCCCTATATATATACTTTGTATATTGAAATTTAGGTCTATTAAAAAAAAGGAATTTGAAATAAGTATAGTAGCTATAAATGATATATTAAAGTGAATAAAAAGAGACTTGATTATTATTTAAGAAAAGAGCTTTTGAATAGTGTTATTTTTATGATTTTATATTTAGTATTTATTTATCTATTGATTGTTTTATTAATCTTTGAATTATTTTTGAATTAAAGATTCGAAAAGTTCGTAATTAGAAGCTATCACATTTCTAATTGATTACATAGATTTTAAACTTAATAATCTTTTTGATACTTTTATTTAAATGAGGAATAAGAGTAAAAGAAAATAATAGATTATAAAGAATTATATATTAGATTTAAATTTAGATTGAAAAATTGATTGAAATTTAAATTTAAATTTAGAATTTTTTTTATAATCTTCTTATTAGAACACCGGTATATACGATTATATATATAATCCTATAATATCTTAATACTAGGCGCCACATAGTATATAGATAGGTCGACGAAGACAAAGTCCTATCTGTATATAGTGCCGGTGTTACGACGATAACAGAATCGTCACGTGATAAGTGTCACGTGATGGAGTTTTCAGGA